>JAJIBD010001921.1:0-297665 GCA_021461705.1 Cryptotis parvus
CTTATGCTTCCATTGTGCTTTCCACTGTGCTTCCTTTCATAGTGCCTGGAAACTGCTAGGCAGATGAATACAATTTTACTGAATAAATTGAAATGACTGAACTCATTTACCTATAAAACCGAGAGTAAATCTAGAGGCAAAGAAAACCAGTGAGGAGACTGCATTCTAGTCCCCAGAGGAGGAAAGTTGAACCATTTCATAGAGTATCCCCCTATGGCTGTTGGTTGTGTACATTTTGGCTCACTTCCATGCAGCAATTATTGGTCAGAAAAGAAGCCATCAGACACTGAGATGTCTTTTGCATTGAATCAGAGTGCCAAAGAACATTTACAAAGCTGTTCATGATTGGATTTCAGCTCACACAGTGTTCCTATATCCATTCCACCACTATCACATTTCCCAACACCAATGTCCCCCCATTTTCCTTCCAACCACCAACAACCTGCTTCTAAGTACGCCCCTTCTCTCTTGGTTTCTCTCTGTGTCTCTCTGTGTCTCTGTCTCTGTTTCTCTCTCTCACTCTCCTCTTTCTCTCCTTTTGTGCATTGAAGACACACTGAGCTCTAAGGGTATGGCAAACTAAGAATTTTTTCTTTTGTTTTCCCTGACTTTTTAAGGTAAAGTCATTTAGTTCTTTTACTTCTAACACCCTCAGGTTTTGGCAGAGCAAAAGTGCAGGGAGAGTCTATGTTGGAAAAATTACTGTAAAGACTTCAGAAGACCTCCCCATGGGAAAGAAAGCAAAGCACATCTTATTTCATAGAGTAAATCTCTTCATTTCATTCAACCTCATTTCATGATAGCACTGATGAAGGAACAGACAATTAGGTATCCAGTAGTAACTCCAAGAGAAAGAGAGAAAGTAAAGAAAAAGAGAAAAAGAGATAAAGAGAGAAAGTAACTACAGAGAAAGAGAGAAAGAGAGAGAAAATGTTTAATGACTACAGCAGCAAGGCTGCATCTAAAGTCCAGGCAGCTGAATACTGATGCAAGATCAGTGCCAAGTACACTGGATGCCAGAGAGATGTTAGTAGAGCCACACAGTGTGCACAAGGATGAGAACCCCAAGAAATCGCTAAGTATAGTTGTAGGAGAGAGCAGAAGGGACTGCCGTAACAATGACAGCTGAAAAGTATGTGGCCTCAAAGGAAAGCATGTTAGATTCCTTCCACACTGCCAGTCTCCTGGTGGACAGATCTGTAGAGGGCAGAATTCATAAACCCAAACACCACCAGTTGTTGAATTGCATTCTCTGCGGCCCTCTGATAGAAGACGCTACCACATCACAGAAGTTAGGTTAACTGGTGCAGCCACAATCTGGCCCAAGAGAGTGGGGTGTCAATGTGAATGTGGCTTCTAACTGGAGGACATTCTGGTGTGTGGTTTTCACCTTTGAACCAGAGCTGCTGGAATATACTCAAACTACGTGCTTTCTTGACTTGTGATAAATGTGAATCTTATTACTATGTCATATTCGAAATATTTGAGGTCTTTACTTTTAATTTTGGCATATTTCTGTGACAAGAAATACACTGAAAAAAACTATCTCTTATTTTATGAATAAGTATTAAGTAACCTGTAGTGAAATTGACTTTGTACATTTTCTATGAATCACGCTTTCAAAAACTTATAGATTATGTTAAGACTTACTGAACAGAAAAACTTCCAATTATTCTTCTGTACTAGATTTTAGACACCTTACAGAAAGTACAGTTTTAGACCTAGTATGTCTGCCAAGAGCTGATGTGGCATATCTGTTTAACTACTCTGTAATAGGAGCTTGTCAACTGGGATTAATGAATCACACTTTGTGTTCTTGATCGTTTTCAATGAGCTTTAATTTCACAATACAAATAGTCAACAATATAATCAAAAGAATCAAGCAAACTGTGGGTCTAAAATTCTGCACTTATTTTTAGGGATTTTCAAGTTAGGTGTCATCTTAAGTTGTAGATTCTTTGTTGTGGACAGTTGTAAAGTATTTAACAAAATCTCTGGCTTGTGCAATTGCATTTCAGCAACATCCTTCCAGGTTAGGAAAAAAAATGTCTCAAGACATTACAAATCTTGAGCTTGAGAAGTACTGGACTATCAGTTTAGGCAGAGGTGCATGAGTTTGTCATAGTGCTAAGTCTATGAATGTAAATACAAGAGCACGTAAATACCTTGGTAGTAGAGACGAGAATTAATTTTCATGACTCTGAAAATTCTGAACTTCATATCTTCCACATGTTTTTTTAAAAGGGATTGCAAAGAAAGTAGTATGTACCTTGGAAAAAGTATTATATCAAAAATAAAATTTGACTTACAGAACATATGTCAAAAACAGATAAGTTCTGTTGAAGACAAAGAATAAATTTCAGCAATTTTCATTTTTCCTTGAGTCTCATACTTTTTTTTCTACCTGTTTCAGATTCAGATTTTAATTAGAATACTTGTGATTGATTTGGTGATTAATATTGAGTTTTCTCCACCTTTTCCCAAGGCAATCATTTTTATAACCTTGTTTCCTTCTTGTGCCTATCGCATCTCTCTCTTATGCTGCTGTCCCCCTATTTATACAATTTTTACAAGTGGATTCCTTGAAATATCCAGGGTGTCTGCGGGGATCAAAAAAAATCCCTAGCTGAGAAGCTCTGACTTCTATAGACTTTGAGCAATCATTGTATTTTGTGATTGATATAGTAAGGTTGGGAAGCCCAGATGTGTAAAATGGCGGGCCCCATGGGTAGGGAGGTGGACTGGCTTGTTGTGAGGTTCTGCTGGGGGGTGGCAGGCCAGGGCTAGAACCCACCATGCCTCCCGGGTGCCTCAGGAGCAGCTGGGCACTGGGAGAGCAAGTAGCAGCACTGCCCCATGTCTGAGAGTCTGGGTTCAGCATACCTGGGCGGATTGAAAAAAAACTGCCGCAGGGTGACTGTCGATGATTCGGGCTGTGATAGTCTGGTCTGCTGGGTGGAGTTGATAGAGGGAAGTACGGATGTGGAAAATCGCGGGCCCCATGGAGTAGGGGAGGGTGGTCTGGCTTGTTGTGAGTTTCTGCTGGGGTAGCAGGCCAGGGCTTAGAACCCTCCATGTGCCTCCTGGCGCCTCCACGAGCAGCTGGACAGGAGAGAGCAAGTAACAGCTCTGCCCCCATGTCCGAGTCTCTAGTTCAGCATACCTGGGCGGATTGAAAAAAAACTGCTGCAGGGGTAGCTGTCGATTCGGGCTGTCATTGATTTTCCATTTTCCACATCCAGGCTTCCCTACTCGCCCCGGCTCACCCAGCAGACCAGACTATCACAGCCCAGATTATCGAACCACCCTGCAGCAGTTTTTTTTTTTTTCAATCTGGCCCAGGTATGCTAAACCTGAGACTCTCAGACATGGGGCAGAGCGCTACTTGCTCTCCCTGTGCCCAGCTGCTCGTTGAGGCCCGGGAGGCATGGCGGGCTTCTAGCCTGGCCTGCCACCTAGCAGAACCTCACAACAAGCCAGACCACCCCCCCCTACTCCATGGTCCCACCATTTTACATGTCCAGACTTCCTGCTCGTCACAACTCCATCCAGCAGACTAGACTATCACAGCCCAGTTCCCGCGGCCGCTAGCGGCGCCCGCAGTTCATCAATAAATGTTTTATTTAGAGGTGACTACAACAGTATGCCACCGGCAGGGCAAGCCTGGCAAGCTGCTAGTGTAGTATTTGATATGCCAATTACCAGTAACATTTATATTTGGCCATTCCGTGACCTGTTCCTGGACAAGAGGATGCCTTTGGGTTCCACTAGCATGATACAGGGCATATGGATATTACTGCTGCCCGCTCTAGCAAATAGATGATTAACGGGAAGATAGTCATAGTAAGGTTGTTTTTATTTCCTTACTTGCGACAGCATGAATTGCTATCATCTCCATTTTTCTATGTTTTCTTGTGTGACATTTTCTTGTGAAGATGATCTCGAGCTATCTAAACACATAGATAACAAAATACATATAAAAGATAGGTAAGAGTTATATGATAAAATAATGTCTTACCCTAAAGGTCTTGCAGCCATTGCTTAATTTTTCTCATGTTTGCATTTCACAGTATACTATACTGGGTTTCAAAGGAGAACTAAGAGAGTGAGAAGGAAGAGACTTGGCCTTTAGTGTTTAAAAATTTAGTTTGATTCTTAAATTCTCAAAATTGTTCACCTTTGGCACTGTTCCACTTCCCACAGTTCTGCTTTGATGTTTTAACTTCAGACACTCTAAACCTATTAAAAACAATTTTAAGTGATTAGATGAAATTGTGGTACATGAAAAGGACAGAAGGCATAAAATAATAGAGGCAATTGCTGTTCACATGATCATATTAACTTAGAATCTATGCGACAACCTTTTTTGTAAATTTTTTGGAAATTCAAGATAACTCATCACAGAAAGCAAAATTATCTTCCTTAAACAAAAATAAAGAAAGATGCTCATAGCTTTATATAAATTGCGGAATATCTACTTAGACATGCTTTTGACATACATGACCCAAACAAATCAAGGAGGTTGCATAAGTATTTAGGGCAGAATGTGCTTCAAAATGAAAAAAAAACAACAACAACAATGTGAGAGACTGTCAAAATGATGTTATTTTTATTTTGTGACTTTTTCTGGTTAGCATAATCTATAAAAAGCATAACTCAGCTAGTTTGCACATAGCATCAGGAGCCCAGATAAGCTTATTAAAATTAACATACACTGCTCCACATATTTGCTATTTCAGTAAATGAACCTTGAAAACCATGATAAGTAATAAAACTAATAACATATTCATTGGTTAGAACAACCTAAACTATTTTTAAATGGAAAATATTTAACATTAGTTGTGACATTTGCTCATAGTATAGTTAAAACTGAGTTATTGCTCAGAAGACACTTTCTAATGCTGACTATTTATCACTACTACAGTTCTGTTTGAGAAATTACCTCTTACCTTCATATTTTTAGCCTCTAGAAAATTCCAAGTAGCCGCAATATCTAATAATTAATTAAAATATACTCATTGGGTAATGTTAATACCTCGAAGAAATTTCCAATCCTTCCAACTGCCATTGTTTTTACAATGATATTTTTCCTCTTGATATAGTGATTATTATTGGCAAGAGTTATGTAAGTGATCAAGTGTCATTGAAATTAGTTATTGAAACTATAAAATCGGCAATTTCAAGATAATAACTTTTTTCCTGATTGTAGAAAAAATGAGATTATTGGTTGTGTATATGAATGTTATTAAATTAACTAGCATTTGTTTAATTATATTTTGATTGAAATATTTAACTGGATTATTGTCATTGTATTCAAAGGAAATAATAAATGAACTAGTACTGTTTTTTAAGAGTAAGGTAAAATGTTCACTAAACTGCCTTAGAGCTCTATAGTTATTTAGTATGTAGATCTTTATATTTGTTTGTAGTTTCAGGAAGTATACTTGCAATTTAGTGTGAATAAAAAAATAGAAAATATTTTTAACAAGTAGATATTTTTTACTATGATCAAGATATTTTAATTTGTATAATCTGAAAAGGAAATGTGAAATCACATTTCTGAATAAAAGAGTCCAAGAAAGTCTAGTTCAAAGAAAGTCATATGTGCTTAAATATTGATAAATTAATTTATATCAAATATGAAAAATGTTTTTTGAATGAGCACCTATCTAGATAAAATCAGCAAAATCTGTCCTGACTGTTATATCAAAACATATGTTTTGTTTCTTTGCATGTTAGAATACTCCTGCATTGCTCTCTACTTTTTTGTATTTGACTTTTGAAGAAATCTGTAAATACATTTTATACATTTGTGATGCTGTTGATCTATCTGAGATCAAAGGAAGTCAACATAGTTATCATGTTGAATCTGAATAAAAGAAATGTTATTTATGCCAGAAGTGTGACTTGTGTGCATATTTTAATAGGTTTTCTTGGATCCTGAATTTCTGTGGTTGAATATTATAGGAGTTTAAAACTGAATTGACTGTCCTGTGGCAATTTTACCAAACCAGGAGTTTGGGGTTAATTTTTAAGCTGGGCTGAGCGCAAAACAAATTCTCGATGTTGTCTTTTGATTTTAATATAAAAACAAAAGAATTAAAAATTTATAATGAATTATACTTCCTAAATTTTAGCTATCTTTCTTTTTTACCACCTAATTTTGGCCATGCTTCATACACACAAACCAACTATAACACTTTTTTCTAGCCCTAAGCACCAGCATTCATCAAAGACCATTCTTCTTAATTATTACTGCTTTATTACTAAAAATATACATTAAGGAAAACTGTAGTATTCTGCAAATTCTTCTGTCAGTGAAACATGACACTACAAATTGTATTTAGTAATTTATTCTTAACAATTATGCATTCACTCTTTCTGCATTATGATGTCTTACCATTCATATCAATTTGTAAATCTTCCTACAGCATTTTATTCAGTATTATTCTCTTCTAGTTCTTTAATACTGAGATTGCTTTCTTGTTATTTTGTTGCCTGGATCTTTCTGCACAAACGTTTAACTTGGGTAACCAAAATAGTTCTCTTGGCTTAGGTTTCCACTTTCTGCTTCCTTCTGAAATTGAGGCTACATATGTATCCGCTTTCCTAAAATCTATCTTCACACTGGTCAAACTATACTCTTATAGCTATATTCTACTTTAGATTATTTAAATCTTATTGAGAATCATAAGAAACATTGAAATGGGATTCAAAAGAAGGAGACAACATTTGGGCATGGTTACAGTAAGGATGTTAAGATACTGAAGAACCAGATTGGACCTGGATAGGCATTATGGCTCTTAAGGAGGCAGAGAAGAAATTATCTTTATGAAAGTTCAACCCAGAGCTGAAAACCTGGAATGAAGAAGGGAACTGTTGAGCAAGGAAGGAGAGACTTTTATAAGGGTAGTCAATTATTATATGAATGGCATAATTATAGTTACATTGCCACATAAAAGGTGTCTTTGCAGACCCAGCATTTGTCTGTTACAAAGTAAAAATTAATCTGTGTCAATTATTTACTTTCTGCTAGATAAATTCAAACTGTGCTTAGTAAGAAACACTAAATTTGAGTTTATCCTAAGGCAGTTTTTCTAGGCATTTATATTTTTGTTTTTAAAGATAATGGTAGATTAACCAAGATAATTATTTTTTATAAATTTTGTCTGTTATCTCTGGATAGATAACATCTGTACAATAATTGAATTTTAAATCATATTATTTCCTCTAAAGGAATATGAGTATAAAAACACTATTTGAATATGTAAAACAACATTCAAAATTCAGAACAAAAATCATTTTGCTTTGTTTGTTTATTTTTATTGCTTTCTGGTTACTAGCATATATCATTTTCTTTCTTACATAATTGTGAGTACATATAACTGGGTTTCTGTATCTATTCCTGAACAATGGGAAGCCATATCAATGGCATGAAAAGAAAAATTTACCATTTATAAGGAAATACAATAATGTTAAGCATTCAGGTATTATGCAGAATATTCATTGGCGTTGGAAAAAAAATCTACCTGATCTATTCAACTTGAAAAGGTTTATGATAAATACAGTTGTTACTGGGAACATATCATTTATTAGAATTTCATTTTTCATTTAAGATTCTTGTGTAAAAGTTCCACTTTTACAATGGGTTTTCATTTGGTAAAGCTGAAAGAATATACAGAAAATCTTGGTCATTGTGAAAGTCACTGAGTCTTTCTAGAAGCAAATACTATGAGATGCTGGAAAGCAGAAGCCCATTCCCAGTCCAATAATTTGGGGAAAAAGAAAACACATACACACTCATACACACACAGAGGAGAGAGAAAGATCAACGTTATTTCATTGTTCTTTTATGTCTTGAAATCTTCTTCAGAAGATTTAAGTGAAAATATCTTGCCCATTCTAATCCACTTTTCTCAGTCAATCTATATAATTTAGGAAATATTCTACCTCTATATTGAATTTGCATATTAATTTCATGGTGATTTGTTTTTCAGATAAAAGCAAAAATTTATTTTTCTTTTGCAATTAATATATATTGCAAATTCTTAGGAAATAAACTTTTATTATTGCTTATTCTGGCAAAAACAGAAATATTTATTTTCATCACACTTCTGTTTCCTTATTAGCAAAATTTATTTTAATTTTAGTGCATAAAGCTATTTAAATTTATAAGTATTTTAAAACATTTTAATGCACCTACAGAAATACTTGATTGTGAGAAGCAAATTTTTCTATATCCGCATCACCTTATGCAGTAAAAAACCCTTTACCTTCCTTTCTTATAGTAAAGCAAACCATAAATATAACTTTTTATTCAAATTCATTCAAAATTGTAGCAGTTAACAAAGAAGATAATGATTGTCCAAATAAATTGTTTTGTACAGCTGTTTTTCCTTCCTCTGGGATTAACCCTCTTTGAGATTATTCAGCTTGGAAAATGCGGTAATAGCACTTAAAATATCTTACTCGATAAACCAAGTGCACAATTGTGCAGCTGCCTGCAGAACAAGCATCATCATTACCTCTCTGCTTAGTTGGTGGATTTACTTGGCGTTGGTTATGCTTCCAGAGGCTGGGGATTGCATGTTTCTCATTAAAATAGAACTATGAAGAATTAAAAGTCAAACACGAGACACAATTTATTTTCGTATGTTATATTACAATGTTTAGTCAGGAGAACTTTTACTCATAACACTATATGGTATGTAATGCCCATGGATTAGCAAAATGGGTGGCCTAAAAGCTTGTGAGAAAAATTTTCTTCAAGTCTCATAGAATATTTTAATCTTATGTGTTTTTACAGATGGAGAAGCTGATCACAAGAATGTAATTAACTTGTTCATGTTACCACAGAGGCTTTCCACAGAGTGGTTTGACTGGGAATAGAAAACAGGTCTTCCGACAGTTCCATGTAAAATACAAAGTGAGAACTCATCATTTCCAAGTGTGCCATTGTTTCACTCAAACATATGCTAGACAGCATGCATTTTGTATTGGGTCAGAAATTCCAAAGACAAATCATGTTTGTGTGCGACAGAAACCTGTTAATTAGTAGATCTCTCTACTGTTCAATTGCTACGTGCTTTTCTTTCTGAGACTTTATTTTGGGTGCCAGTAATTTCCATATCAGCACTGATGGTATTAATGAGACATCTTTGGATTTTTTATGACATTTTACGATTCACATAAAACTTTATTTGACTAACTTTAATCATTCTCAATGTCTCAACAGATGGCATTGTACTGTATTACAATGCAAGTTTACTACCAGTTGATTTAAAAAAAAATCATAATGGGGCTATAAACAGCTTTCTACTGATACTTATTTATTTGAGAAAATCACAGAATGTAAACCTTAAACTCTATAAATTGTTGAACACTGACAATTATTGACTATAATGTCAGAAAATGACATTGTTGTCATTGTTTATTTACAGATTTATAAGTTCTCTACTATATATGAGTCCATCAGAAATTCATCATCCATAATTTTGGAACCTCTGCCTCATTTAATGCTAATTTACATGAATTAAGAGGATATTCTTAGTTGCTTTAAATGTTTCCTGTTTATTTCTTCTTTTAATATTTCTACCATGTTACACTTTTTGTAAATGGTTTTGGATATTCTATCTGTTTCTTTGTATGAAATATTTACTTTTTGATTTTTAGTCTACTTGATAAGTATTCTTTCTCGGATATTATCCCTAAGTGTAGTTCTATTTCTGAATTTCTATCAATTCCATGACTTCTTGTTTATGACTATATGATAACACTATTGATTATTTTAATTAGATATTACATATTACTAATGTTTATTATTTGTGATGTTATACACGTTGTATTTTATGTAAATTTTAGTTTGGTAAATTGAAAAAAATTTAATTATTTACTTGAACATCTTCATATTTGTGGGAGCTATATTTATAATACTAGTTTTTGGCATATCATTTATGACACAGGTAGCTTGCCAGGTTCTGTCATGTGGGTGGTATACTATCAGCAGTAGGCTCTCACATTGTGCATTTACTGATGAACCACAAAGAGGAAAGATTAGCATTTTTGTGGGTGGAGCTTGATGAGTTGTGGAGTCTGGATGTTGAAAATGGCGACCCTCATGGTGTCGGGTGTTCCTCTGGCTTCTTGCAAGGCTCTTTAGACCTCATTCCCATGACCTGAAGGAATGGTCTGAGACTCTTCATATTCCTGGAGCAAGCAGATGCCCTGGGCTACACTAGCATGCGACAGGATGTATGAAGATTCTACTGGTGCCCACTTGAGAAAATCGATGAACAATGGGAAGACAAGTGATACAAGTGAAGTGATATTTATAATATTTCTTTTTGATTCACTAATATAATGTATTATTACATTTGCTTGTTTTTATATTTAATTTGAAATATTTTAGTTAAAATATAAACATTCAATATGTATTTATATGACTTGAATTTTAGTGCTATGATAAATATTTAAAAATTACTCGCCATTAATTTATAGATATGAAAAAACTATTATTATTAACATTTTATATGTATGCAATTTAACTACATTTATTCTTCTAGACGATTTCTTCTTTAGTTATCTTTTTTTATTTAAAAACCATGATTTACAGAATTCTTTAAAGTACAGTTGTCACATTCATTATTCAACACCATTCCCTCTACCAGTGGACCCCTACTGTCACCAAATGCTACTACCCTCCCACCATTCCCATTCCCTATAGCTCTCATAGTTGGCTGCAAGAACACTGATCATTGTAACATATATATGGGAGAGGTCCTGGCATAGACCTGACCTTCAACTGGTTAGTTTTGTTAACAAGTGCAGCTGATTCACAGAACGCCACAGGAAGAAGCTGTAGTAATTGTGTATCTGGTCATTCTTCCTGAGGTTACTATCAGTCCTAGTTCAAGGTCGGTTGTGAATGGCATCTGCGAAGCTCATAGTGAAGCTCATTAGGTCATTGGAGGTAGGAGTGATGAAAAGAGGAGCCTCTATTCCCCACTCCAAAGCCTAGCCAGCAGGCCCACAGCTTCTGCACATTTGTTGGTCCTAGAAGCGATGATAAAACTGGCCAGGGAAGGAACCAGTTTCCTCCTCTCTTTGCTTCCTGGACAGCTCTCTGCAGGCAGAGTCGTAGCAGCAGTGCATCTTTCAATCTCCCAGGTTACTGATCAGTCCTGGTACCTGGTTGCTTGTACATGATGTCTGCGAGGCTCATGGTCATGCCCACGGGTCATTGGAGGTGTGAGGGATGAGGAGAGGGGCCTTAAACCAAGGCTAGCTTTCCCATAGCAACGAGAGTGTTTTCTGGCCCAAGAAGCAATAATGGAGCTGGTCAGGGGATGGAGCCAGTTTTCCCCTTCTCTTCTGTTATCTTCATTGATTTTTTATTGCAGGGGTCAAACCTGGAAGCGACTATGTCTTGCTTCTGGCTCATTGATCGGGAATCTCTCTTGTTCAGATTCCAGGGATGACATGTGATTGTGGGGGAAGGAATACAGGCCTTCTGTACACAAGGCAAGTAACCTATCTCTGTACCTTCTCCCTCACAAACCTAGCACTCTTTTTGAAAATCTCAAAAGATTCTCTAAGAAAAAAGAATGTGTGTATATGTGTGTGTATGTGTGAGTGTGTGTGTATGTATGTGTGTGCTTTAAAGGTGTATATGGGGATACCTGGTAAAGGTGTATACCAGGAATCATACCCTAATCAGATGCATGCAAGGCAAATACCCTAAATGCTTCACTATTGCTCTGGCCCCATATTTTTTTTAATTTTTTATTATACCACTCTGAGACATACAATAGCAAGGTGTTCACAATTGGTTCTTGGTATTACAGTATTCCAGCACCCATCCCTCCACCAGTGCCCCATTTCCACCACCAATGTACCCCACCCCTCTCCCCACCCACCCCTAGGCTGCCTCAACAGCAGGTAGCCCGTTTTCCTCTCTTTCTCTCTCTGTCTTTCTCTCTGTCTCTGCATCTCTCTTCCCTCTTGTTTTACACATTGTAGCTAGCCCTGCAGATATTTAGAGTTCAAAACTTTAGTCTCTTTGTGTATATTCAATGGTGAGTTTTAATCTGTCATTACCATTTCACACATTTAGTAAAACACTGGTATCTATTTATGTCCTATTAATGAATGCAGTCATTCTATATCTGTCCTTTTCCTTCTGACTAATTTCACTCAGCATGATAGTCTCCATATCCATCCATTTGCAGGTAAATTTCATAATTTCATCTTTTCTGACAGCTGCATAGTATTCCATAGTGTAGATGAACCACAGTTTCTTTAGCCAGTCCTCTGTTCTCGGGCATTTAGGTTGTTTCCAGATTCTAGCTATAGTGAATAACACAGAGATGAATAAAGAAATACAGATAGTGTTTCTGCTATGTGTTTTTCGGTCTCTCGGGTATATTCCCAGGAGTGCTATTGCTGGATCAAATGGGAGCTCAATGTCTAGTTTTCGGAGGAATGCCCAATTGTTTTCCCAAAAAGTGGCCCCATATTTTCTTTCATATACTTTATTACATGCATTTAAAGGTTGATTTTAATAATTGTAAATCTCATGCTATTTAGCTTTTTTTGTCAACTGTTATTATACAGTCAAAATCCAGAGTCAACACGTTCTACAGAAAAAATATATATTTATATTTGCAGATTTTTTTTTTTTTCTTATTATCCTTTTTTATTTCAAAACTTCTTTTACATGAGACAAAAATTAAAAACACATCTTCCCATAGAATATTGAAATACATTTTTATATGCAATTGTCAAAATTTTTATTATGTACAAACATTTCTTTTTTAAGTATTTTATTATACCACCGTGAGATATACAAATAAAAGATATACAATTAAAAAGTTCATATTTGGGTTTTAGTCATACAGTGTTCTTCTGTAATCCATAGTCTGGAAGGGAAGGAAAAGAGAAAGAGGGAGAAAGGGAAAGAAATAAAGAACCTGCCATGGAGGGGGCTGGGGAAGGGGGAGGGAACCGGGGATGTTGGTGGTGGGAGATGAGCACTGGTGGAGAGGGACGGGTGCTAGAATATTTGCAGATTTTTTAAAAACATCACCTAAATTCTCATCGTCTCTTCAGCTATAAACATCTAGATTGAATAGTAACCAGGTATAAAAATCACAAAGGCTATTCTCAGGCTGCTTAGTGTGTATATATTCCCTTACCATAACTAAAGTAATATTAAGATAACTAATTAATCCCAAAATGACTTGAAATCTCCCAAAACTTAATTTAAAAAAATCTTTTTTTGTTTATTTTGTTTTTGTTTTTGAGCTACAAAGCAGTGCTTAGGGGTAAGTTCTGTATTTGTTCTTAGGGATTACTCCTGACAGTGTTCTAGGGACCACAAATTGCTGGGCATTAAATCTACGACTTCTGCAGGCAAAGCATGAGTTCCAGCCCACAGAGATAGAACTCGGACCTAAGGTATTCATTTCTGGTTGATGTTTAAAACAAAGAAATGTTGCCTGGTGTTTGTTAATCTGCTTATTTATATGCTATTGGCATCTGGTATACTCAATAAAAAAAATCAGGGTAGTTATATTTTACTAATATTAATCTTTGTTAGATAACTTTGTAGACTTTTTGAAGTGGTGCATTCAGAAGGACATCAGTTGTATGCGTAGAGGGGTAAGAAAATGGGAAACAGGGTAATGGAAGGTGAGAAACCTGGGAACAGGCTAAATACGCTAAGATAATCAGACACATTAGATTTAGCAATTTATGAGTTTTTGTTCTTCCTAAACCTAATTATTACACACTACTTTGTCTAAATCTTTGATTTTATATCAGTGGATCACTTGACATCCCATTATTCGTTGATTTGCTCGAGCAGGCACCAGTAACGTTTCCATTTGTCCCTGTAACGTGTCAGTGTAGCCCAAAGGCATCAGCTTGCTCCAGGAATATGAAGAGCCTCAAACAATTTGTTCAGGGTCTTAATGAAGAAGTCTCACCATCTTGTAGGTGGGCAGCCACATGATCTTTTGGACGTCCCATGGGACACAGTTGGTCACAGCTCTAGTCCAGCGGTCATCTGCAAATCACATTGCATGTCCAGCCCATCTGATTTTCTATGCCTTGTCAAATGAGACAGCATCTCCTGACTCTTGATCATAGAAGGAGGTCGAATTCCAGATTCCTTCTCTCACTTGAGTGAGACATGATATTCCAAGCATAGCTCTTTCAATTCCGCTTTGGGAGACCAGAATAGTGTTCTCATCAGCTTTCAGAGGGTCCAGGTCTCTGAGGCGTATGTTAAAACAGGGAGAATGGTGGAGTTGCAGAGATGTGCCAGTGCTGGAGGTTCTTTGTCCTTTTAGTTATTTCTACACTCTTGAAGTTGTTCCAAGCGGCCCTCTTTCTTCTGTGCATGGCACGTGCTAGGTTACTCATCATGTTGGGTTCTCGACCTAGGTACACGTAAATGCTCCATTCAGAGATGTTTGTTCTGTTGAGAGTGAATGGAGCATTTTGAACTAGTTTGTTTTTCATAAACATTGTTTTATTGATATGCAGCTGTAGACCAACTTTTCCACATTCTTGGTCAAAGTCAGCCAGCATTTGTGCTGCTGGGCTAATAATGGTTGGTGTTATTGAACCATGTCATCAGTGAAGCAGAGGTGGTGTCGTTGCCGACGTTCTATCTTCACTCCCATTCCTTCCCCATTCTAATTGTCGCATGACATTCTCTAGGAAGGCTATGAAGAGTTTTGGTGAAATGATATCACTGTGCCAAACCCCTCTTTTGACATCAATGATCACTTCCTTGTAGAATTCTGAGGTCCTGGTGGTGAATCTTTAATACAGCTCATGAAGGATCTTGATGCATTGGGTTTGAACACCCTGTTTTGGCTAGGGCTCCAATGACCACTTCAGTCTCTACAGAATCAAAAGCTTTCTTTAAATCAATGAGCGTGAGACGGAATGGCATTTTGAACTCCGTACAAACCTCAATGAGCTTGGTTACTGTGTGGATATGGTCAATTGTGCTGAATCCTTTTCAGAATCCAGCTTGCTCGCATGGTTGTCCTTCTTAACGCGTTCTGCCAGTACTGTTCAGGATGACCCGCGTGAACAGCTGGTAGATGGTGAACAACAGGCAGATGGGGCGATAGTTGCCAATGTCATGGATGCCTCCCTTTTTGAACAGTAGAACTGTGCTTCTGGTTTTCCACTGGGAGGGAATCTTGCATTCAGACAGGTAGCATGTGAAGAGCCGAGCCAGTGTATAGATGAGTACTGGACGCAGATTCTTCATGTGTTTGGGTCTGATTTTGTCTGGGCCAGGTGCTGTTCGCATCTTTACCAATGAAATTGATTGTCGGGTTTCAGAAGGGAGAACATTGGGAATGACATCATCCATCATGTGGGATTTGGTATGTGGGCGGTGGATGTGGCTATCAAAGAGATCCAAGTAGATGTCATGCCAAGGCACAAACTCAGGCAACCATAAGCAATTGTCCAAGCTTGCAAAGCAGTGCATAGAAGCAATAAAGGAAGACCTCAAAGAGAGAAGATCAGCAATACTGACTGAAGAAGCAGAAGCCCAGAAAAGCATTCACAATGCCCCCTGTCCTTTGCCAACTATAAGACCAAGGTGACTGCCCTCTGATCTCCTGATGGATCTATCACATCTTCCAGAAAGGCAATGGAGAAGATTATCCATGACTTGATTTTATATGTAAATATAAATATTTTATTTTCAAACACTAACAAGAAGTTATTTAACTTTTTTAAATGAAGTCGAAGATATTTTATAGGCTTCAAATTGTACAGATAATTCAAGATGACTGTTAGCAAAACTCATTATCAGAACATGTTCAAAAGTGAACGGAGTCTCAGAAATGAAGATCTTAAGCTTTCCTTTTTAACACTGCTAATATATATTTTGACTATCCTTAGAATCACTAATTGCTTGGATTTTCAAAAGACATTGCCATTTGTTTAAGAACAATTCAAAATTAACATCATTTCCTCAGGCAGAGGTCTTGAGAAGTATTAATTCTTAATGATTACTATGTTTGAAAATGCCACAGGCCATTTTGAGAAACATAATATTTTATATACAGGGATTTTTATAAGTCCAAACAAAATAAATTAAAAACTATTGCAAATATTTAAAAAATGACAATTATTGAGTTATTTAGTATTTTTTATTATTTCTTGATTTTGATAGACTATAAAATGAAGTACAAGTAAGAAAAACAGTGACAAACTATGTCCAAATTATAATGATCTTTTTTTTTTTTTTTGCTTTTTTGGGTCACACCCAGCAATGCTCAGGGGTTACTCCTGGCTCTGCACTCAGGAATTACTCCTGGTGGTGTGCGGGGACCATATGGGACGCCGGGGATAGAACCCGGGCCAGCACAGGCCGGCTGCATGCAAGGCAAGCGCCCTACCCGCTGGGCTATTGCTCCGGCCCTAATGATCTTTTTTGAATTTGAAAATGTGTATGTAATGCCCATAAAATATCAGACAATAATTTATGTGGAAAATAATACTAAAAATAGATGGTAAAATTTATGCCACTGATATACTCATTGGGATAATATTAAATTTATATTACTGGGTTATAATTTGTTTCCACTTAGAATTATAAAACAGAAGACACATTCTACTCTATAATGTATATAGAATTCCTGATCACCCATTAAATTCTGATCATATGATACAATGACATGAGATGATATCAATTATAGCTTTGCAAAAAGTGTTTCTAAATTCCTTGATCCTATGAGCCTCATTGTCTGCCCCCACACCAAGATTCTTTCAGTATTAATGTTTACAAACATCCTTTAGCATTCACTTTGAAATGGTAAATGTAATATACATATATTACATATTTAAAATTCTGTTTGCACTCTTCTTAATTAGTGAAAAATAATCTTATATTTTAGTAGAATCTTCATTACCTACCAAATGTGCTATTCTCTTAGGTTTACATTGTGGCTACTATGACAATATTTTCATTATTAATAGATACAGGTTTATTTAGTAAATGAAAATTTACATGCTTTTCACTTCTGAATTCTAAAAATAAAGGTGTAAGTCATGTATTTATTTTATAAAGCAGTAAAGGCAGGATTGAAGGTATAGTATAGAAGTTAAAATGCTGGCCTTGCATGCAGTCAATCCTGGTTCAATCACTGACACCAAATATGGTTCGTGAGGACTCTTTTTTTTTTTTTTTTTGGTCACACTCGACAATGCTCAGGTGTTACTCCTGGTTCTGCACTCAGGAATTACTCCTGGCGGTGCTCAGGGGAACATATGGGATGCCGGGGATCAAACCCGGGCTGGCATTGGTTGTGTGCAAGGCAAAAGTCCTACCCCACTGGACTATCGCTCCGCCCCTCGTGAGTACTCTTAGGAGTCATTCATAAGTGCTGAGCCAGAAGCCCTCCTTGCACATTTTCAGATGTGACCATCAAAAGAACAATTTTGAAATAAAGTTATTAAGACCTTTGCGGACTTCTAAAATTCTAAGAGAAACATCTTCAATTCCTTAGATTACTCCCCCTCTAGCTATTAGCCAATCATCATATTCTAGACATAGTTAAACTTACAGTAATTCTTTTTTTTTCATGACTCGTACATGGGAGATTTTAAATATAATTACGAAGGGCTATTAAGAATGGGCTTTCATCCTTATTACACATTTCTAAGTTAGTCTGACAGTTTTGTGGATTTTGAAAAGATATGAGTTCCTACATCAGAGACAATGGACTTTTTTAGCTCTATAGAAAACAGAATGAGTTTTGTCTTTTATCAATTTCCCTTACTCTCAAGGGTAAACATTGACAGATTGTTGCTCATATGGATGTCAAGTAATAGTTGTTTGTGTTATATCTAGGAACACCACATATAAAATTTGGTTATCATGTTGCCTGTGAGTGAATGAGACATCAAATAGGGAGCATTGTGGGCAAGAAACTTGTTTTCTGCTCCACAAAAAATACCCTATCTATATTTGAAAACACTTTCTGTTATGCAATAAAAGCTATCACTAGCTAGTTCTACTCTCAGAACATTCAAATTTTTGAGCTATTTTTCAATGGCAAGCTTATTAACTTAGAATTAAATGATTTATGGATTATGTAACATGATGAGTATTTCTATACAGTGTGTATGATTCCACACTTTTTTTGTTTGAGAGAATGCTGTATTTGGATTCAGTTATTCTTCTCATTCATCTTTCATGTGCATACAGTGTTATATGAATAAATGATCATTTATTCCAAATATCTAAATTTCTCTTGCTGAAAAAGAAATCCAATAGCTCAAGTATTATAGACCAAAAAGAATGTTTCCCTTTAGTTTCTAAACTATGTAATACACATGTTACATAGCTTGAGTAGTCTGACACTTCTGTCTTCAGAGTACAGGATGAATGAATAGAAAATGTATTCAAATTCTAATAGTATTTTAAAAAGAAATTAATAAGGTAGCATTGAAACAAATGTGGCAAGGAAACTGATCAGAAACTTTTCAGGGACACAAAGTGGGTAACTTTGTGACCACGAGAGAATATTTTTGATTCACATATAAAGCTTGTTTAAACTCCTCAAGGCATAAAAGAGGACAAAAGGAAATGGAAGCACATTCCCTGCTCATGGATTGGGAGAATTAACATTGCCAATATTGTAATATTCCCTAGAGCTTTATACAAATTCAATGTGGTCCCTATAATGATACTCATGACATCCTTCAAAGAAATTGACCAAACACTCCTGAAATTTGAATGGAATAAAAAAACAAACATTATTATATATGGATAGCTAAAGCATTCCTAAGGTAAAGAAGATGGGAAGCACCACCTTTTCAAACTGTAATACAAAGTGTTAGTAATTAAAACAGTATGGTAATTAAATAAAACAGACCTGCAGACCTATAGAATAGAGTTGAGTGTCCTGAAACCCACCCTCAAATAAACGATCATTTATTTTTGATAAAGGAGCAAAAATTATGAAATGGAGCACGGAAAGCCTCTTCAACAAGTGATGTGGGGAAAACTGAACAGTTATATGTAAAATAACAAAATTAGACCTATAACGCCATGCACAAAAGTCAAATCAAAATTGATTAAAGATCTCAATATCAGACCAGAATCCTAAAGTACATTAAAGAAAATGTAGGAAAAATTCTCTACGACATTGAAGCTAAAGGTATATCAAAGATGAAATACCACAAACAAAACAATTGGAAGCAAAGATATACATATGGGACCACATGAAACTAAAAAGCTTCTTCACCTCAAAAGAAACTGTGACCAAGATAAAAGACAGTCCACAGAGTAGGAAAGAATATTGACCCAATACCCATCTGATAAGTGGGTAATATCCAGGATATATCATATGCTGGTAGAACTTTACAAAAAGAAAAAAGCCAACCCAATAAAAAATGAGAAGAAATGAACAGAAACTTTGACAAAGAAGAAATTTGAATGGCCAAAAGGCATATGAAAAAATGCTCATCATCACTAATCATCGGATGAGATGCAAATCAAAACAACAATGAGATATCATCTCACACCACAGAGAATGGCACATATCCAAAGAGCAAGAACAACAAGTGCTGGCATGGATGCAGGAGAAAGGGACTCTCATCCATTGTTGGTGGGTATGCGGACTGGCACAACCTTTTTGGAAAACAAAATGGACATTCCTCCAAAAACTAGAATTGAGCTCCCGTTCGACCCAGCCATACCACTTCTGGGTTACACCCTTGGAGGCCAAAAACACATAAAGTAAACACCATCTAAGTTATATGTTCATAGAAGAACATGCTCACAATAGCCAGAATCTGGAAACAACCAGAATGCCTGAGAACAGACAGCTGGATAAAAAAACTTTGGTACATCTATACAATGGAATACTATGCAGCTCTCAGGAAATACAAAGTTGTGAAATTTGCCTATAAATGGATGGACATGGAGAGGATCATGCTGAGTGAAATTAGCCAGAGGGAAAAGGACAGATATAGAATGATTGTATTTATTTGCGGGATATGAAAAAAAAATCACTATACCAATATCTTAGGTCAGGCATAACATGGATCAGTAGGTTCTGTCAGTGAGTAGAATCTACTGCAAATCAAGGGGATCAGAGATTAGGTAAGACAGAGAAAGGAACAGTATACTAATAATTATTGAAAATGATATTACAAACCTAGAACTGAGCATTGAAGGTAGGCAAAAGTATATACATGATAACCTCTAATCATATGTATTGAAGCCACAATGTATAAGAGAGAAAGAGAGAGAGTGAAAGAGAGGGAGAAAGAGAAAGAGAGAGAGAGAGGGTCAAGTGCCTGCCATAGATGCAGGCTGGGGGCAGGGGGGCATCAGGGGATATTGGTGGTGGGAAATGGGCACTGGTGAAAGGATGGGTGCTGGAACACGGTATGACTGAAATCCCAACATGAACATCTTTGCAACTGTTTATCTCATGATGACATATTAAAAATATAGGGAAAATGCTGTAAAAACACTTAGAATAATACTGAAAGTAATATAATGATATGTGTATAATCATTTTTATCACATTTTTATTCTAATTAAAGTTCTTTAATTAGAATATAGCCAAACACATGATTAAGAAAGGGGTGTGTGACTGTGGCAATGAAAAGCACATGCCTTAAGAGTGTTAAACATCCAGTTCTATAAATGTGACATTTCAATTTAGAAAACTTAAAAAGAATTGTTTTGCTTTGTTTTCTTCAGTCCCATCAAACCTATGGGCCTTACACATATGAAGCGAATGTCTAGCTCTGAGTAATATCTCTGGCCCTTGAAGGAATATTTTAAGTAACAAAGCATTCATGATATTCGTTGGACTTTATTGCTTTTTATTTTTTTATTTATTTCTTATTTATTTATTTATTTTTTTAATTTATTTTTGAGTATGGCAGAGCCTGGCAAGCTACCCATGTTGTATTTGATATGCCAGACACCAGTAACAATTATAGACCTCATTCCCATGACCTGATGGAATGCTTTGAGGCTCTTTATATTCCTGGAGCAAGCAGGTGCCCTTGGGCTCTACTTGCATGAGACAGGTCATATGGAGATGTTACTGGTGCCCACTTGAGCAAATCGAAGATGAACGGGAAGACAGTGATACAGTGATTTTTTTTACTACCTATTGCTCTTTTAAATGTCTCCAATTCTGTGAAAATTGTCCCTGATATTTAATTAACTGAAACCATCTTCACTCCAGATATAACCTCAATAGTAATTAGAAATGCATGTGTCAACATTTCTAATTAGTGTTGGTAATTAATATTTATTGAGAGTGCACAGGGCAGGTGATGATATTCTAGACCCTCGAGAGTAGTATGAGTGGAATTTCAGAGAAAAAAAACATTTGACTGTGTATATATTGTAAGGCACAGTCACAATGTTTATAAAAGGATGAATGAAGAGTTCATTTGAGTGACTGTCATATTCTACAGAATGTCATAACATACAACAGAAAAGCAAGCCAGAGCAAAGAGAATTTGCCCAGTTCTAACACCCAACTCCTCAACCACACACACATAAACTCACACACACACAAACACACACTGAACAAACAAACAAACTCTATAGCTTACTTTCTGCAGTTTCATTATTTAGAAACCAGAACTAATAACAATCTCAGTGACAACTGGAAAGAAAACTGATGCTTAGGAAATATCACAAATACAATTACGGTTATTGGTTAAAAATGCAACAGATATTGTAGACATAAAAATGTCAGATTTAGTAAGCTAAAGGGGCAAGAATATGTTCAGTTATTGTAATTTATACTAAATTTTAATTTCTTTATGATTAGTACCTGATATTTTACCCTGGAGATGTTTCTGATAAAGTACTTTAAGAACGTTTCTGATAATGTAATTTGAAGTTTCTTCAATAAAAGAACACTGTGACATTCTGTAATTTTTTCATAAATTAAATGAACTTTGAGGGGTGCACCCAGTAGTGTTCTGGCTCTGATACAACGATCATTCCTGGCAAGACTTAAGGGCACAAAGGACTGAATCATCAAAGCTGTCTGCAAGGCAAGCATCCTATCTGCTGTTCTATCAGTACAGCCCATGTTTATGAGACATTTGATTAAAAAAGAGAGGAATGATTATATTAAAACTGTCATTAAATGTAACAAAATAAGTAAATATAACAAAATAAGTAATGTAATGAGGTGCAATATAGTATTAAGATTCAAATATTTAATAGGGGATATGGGGGCTGGAGCAGCAGCGCAGTGGGTAGTAGGGCCTTTGCCTTGCACTCGGCCAGCCCTCTTTCTATCCCTGGCATCTCATATGATCCCCTGAGCACTGCCAGGAGTAATTCCTGAGTGCAGAGCCAGGAGTAACCCCTGCATATTGCCGGGTCTGATCAAAATGCAAAAAAAAAAATCCCCAAAGTAAAAAATAAAATAAATTACTAGAGTCTTTGGGCCAGAGAAACAGTACATGAATTAAGGCAGTTGCCTTGCAGTCAGCTAACCTCTCTTCAATCCTTAGCACTGCACATGGTACTACACTGACTGCCTGAAGTCACTCTGGAGTACAGAATCAGGAGTGACTCATGAGCACCACAGGCATGACCCCAAACCCCCTTTCAAAATTAAACACGAAAAGTTATAAGAAAAATAAATTATAGGTCTGGAGCAATAGTACAGCAGGTTGGGCATTTGCCTTGTACATGTCAGAGAAGGGGTCTATCCCTGACATTCCATATGACCCCCTAAGCTCCACCAAGAATATTTATGAAATCTTGCTCTAGGAGTAACTTCTGAGGATCAACAGACATGACCCCCCAAAGCACAACAATAAGTTGTTTAAATTTGCATTTTATTTTTGTATTTATCATGGCTTGGGTCACATGTTTACCTTGACGTTAATGTATGCAGCATAACCATGCACAGTAACCTCTCTATCATTGTGGTGTCCAAGTCTCCACCTTCCAGTTCACCTCATCATTACTACTCAAGCACTCTGCTACTTTATATTCTCAGTTCTGTAATCTAGGATCAAGTTTTGCTATCATTTAATGCTGACTATAGTTTGTGTGGTTTTGCAATATTCCATATATTAGTGAGAACATACGCTATTTATCCTTCTTCTGGCTTATTATTATTAGCAAGATGCCCTCCAGCATAATCCAAGTTACAGTGAGTTGCATCACTTAATCTTTGAATTTGTCATGTAGGCAATTATTTAAGGGGCCAAAGGTATAGTATAGTGGGTAAAGTTCTTGCTTTAAAAGTGATAAACTCTGTGTCCATCCCAACAACTCAAATGGTCCCCTCAGAGCCCTAAGAAGTGATACCTGAGCATAGAACCAAGAGTAACTCTTTAGCATTGCTAGCTGTGAACCCAAAGCAAAAAGAGAAAACAAATTATTTCCAACCTTGAAAACCTGCCTCTCAGACATGGGGCAGAGCTGCTACTTGCTCTCCCTGTGCCCAGCTGCTCGTGAGGCACCCGGGAGGCATGGCGGGTTCTAGCCCTGGCCTGCCACCCCAGCTGAGCCTCACAACAAGCCAGACCACCCTCCCCTACTCATGGGGCCCCTCCATTTTCCACATCCGGACTTCCCTCTCGTCACAACTCCACCCAGCAGACCAGACTATCATAGCTGGGCTCGCGCGACCGCTAGGCGGCCGTGCGGTTTATCAATAAATGCTTTATTTAGAGGTGACTACAACAGTATGCCACCCGTATGGCAAGCCTGGCAAGCTGCTCGTGTCGTATTTGATATGCCAGATACCAGTAACATTTATATTAGGTCATTCCCGTGATCTAATATAATTGTTTGATGTTCTTTATGTTCCTGGAGCTGGCGGATGCCTTTGGGTTCTACTAGCATGAGATGGGACATATGGAGATACTACTGGTGCTCACTCTAGCAAATAGATGATTAACGGGAATATAGTGATAGTGATAGTGAAAACCTGCAGAATATAAAGTGAAAATATATAGAATATAAAGTGAAAACCTGCAGAATATAAAGTGAAAATATATAGAATATAAAGTGAAAACCTGCAGAATATAAAGAAAATTTAGATTTCCTATTAATAATGAGTGATGATAAATAGTTTATTTGTGCCTCTTGGCCATCTTTTGGTCTTCCTCTGAGATGTCCCATTTTTTGATGGAGTTTTGGGATTTTTGGTTGCTGATCTTTGTGAGTATTTTTATATATCCTAAATATCAACCCCTTTATCTGATGTGTTGACCCCTCTTATTTTTTACTATTGAGTTAGCCTTCTTTTAGTTTGATTGTCCATGCAGCTGTATGGCTATCTCCAAACATCCAAAAGGTTCATTTATGCTCTCCTCCAGAGTGGTTTTGAGTGCTCTGCCATTAGTTTCAATGGGACTCAAGTTTACTTGCCTGGAGGCAAGTTAGCATGGCTCCTTCCTGATCTTAGCTGAGCTATTTCTTAAAAGAGTTTCTAATATAGCCAGACTAGTTTTCTCCTGGTATGTGACTAGTCCCACAAGAGGACCTGTGGGGGGCTATGAGAAAAATGCCCAAACTAGCTGGCATAAAAATCCTAGTAGATATTATAATGGTATCCAAAAGTTATCAAAATCAAATTGCCTTATCCATTCCTGCCCCCAATCTGCTATTGTGATTTGCACAAGAGGGATATTATTAGCTGAGGGCCCTGGACTCAGGGCAATGCAAACGGCTTTGACATGCAGAAACCCAGAGTTCAATAGGGTGTAAATAGGGTGTATTCTCCAACACAGATCTTCAAGATTCAGGGATCTGTTGTTGAATTAGGTTGATTCAAATCTTAGCTATTGTACTGATTGAGTGCTGCAATGAATAGTGCTGTGAATGCCTTTTTAATTTTTTTTTTTTTTTTGCTTTTTGGTTCATGCAATGCTCAGGGATTATACCTGGCTCTGCACTCAGGAATTACTCCTGGCAGTGCTCGGGGGATCATATGGGATGCTGGGAATCGAACTCGGGCCCCCGCACTGGCTGGCCATGTGCAAGGCAAACGCCCCACTTGCTGGGCTATTGCTCTGGCCCCATGCCTTTTTGAATGAATGTATTTTTCTGTTCTGGGGGGTAGTTACTCAAAAATGAAGTTGTTGGGTCTTAGGATATCTTACTTTTAAGTTTACTGAGATTCTACACTGCTTGCTCTTTTCCACAGGGGTTGAACATTCCCACCAGTGGATTAAAACACCTTTCTTACCACATCTCTGCCAACACTAATTTGTTCCATTATTTTTGATATGTGTCATTTTCACTGGTGTAAGATGTATACACACACAATGAAATACTACACATCTGCAAAAAATGATGAAATATTGCAATTGGCTGCAAAACATATGGAACTGGAAGATATAATGTTTAATGAAATAAGCCAGAAGAATAAGGGAAAAAGCAAAAACTAGGATGTTATTACTTATATGTAGCGTTTTGAGTGAGAAAATGCAAAGCTTTAGAGGGAGGAAATCCTAGATGACCATTTACACCAGAGTATAGGGAGGAGAGAGAAAAATAGAATGAAGGGGAAGGAGAAAAGAGAAAGATGAGAAACATCAAGGGCAGATGTAAAGGGGACTGAGGTATGTTGGTGCTGTTAAGGAAGGATAGAGGTAAATATCTGAACAACAGAATGGTTTACACAACACTGAATTCTCAAGATTTCTGTGTTTAATCTTTAATAAACAAATTTAAGTGTGCCTGTCAAGATGGAAGATAGTAGACTGGGCTAGCTTAGGTGAGGGGCAGGAGAGGAAACACAGGGAAGTTAGTGGAGAAAAGTTGACATTAATATTGGGATTGATGATGGAACATTCTAAATTAAAACAATCTGTCTACAAATGATTGTAATTCATCATGCTTTTATAGAATAAAATTTTGTAGACAAAAAAACAAAGGCAACAAAGAAATACATCTATCTATCTATATATATATACATCATACATGTATATATATTCTGACTCTAATAAGAATGTAAGTGATTAATTTGCAGATTGAAAACTCAATTTTTTGTTCAACACTAAATTTCCACTTAACTTAGGTAAAATAAAAAATCTAAAATGTCACTTTTTGTACATTACATTCAAACAGACTTTTGTTGACTAAACTGGCATTCTTCACATTGTAGTGCAAAGTTTGTTGTGCAAACATCTCTTAATATTTTAATTTTTTTGTTTTGTTCTATTGTCTATATAGGGTTTCAGTATTGGATTTGTGGGAGTGACATGCCCTTAGGTGCTCAAGTACTCCTAGGTCTGCATTCAGGGATTCCTCCATGGTGCCAAAAAGACTAATAGAGATACCAACTATCTAACCTTGTGAGAGACCAATGTCTTAGCCACTGTACAATCTCTCTATGGCCCTACCCATAATATTTAAGTGCCCACAAAGGTAAGTCTTTACTCAACCCTTTTGCTTTCTGTTTCTAAACTCTGCACTTCCCTCTTCTATGAAGTTAATAAAAAAATTCATGCAATCTTTTTTAGTCTACATGTAGTTTCATATGCCCACTCCTTCTAGTGACCACCCAGTGATCATCTTCAAACTGCATGTACACTCCAGTAGCAGTACATGCCTGAAGAAAAGGAAGGGTCTTATAGTAACACTTTCTGGAAATAAAACTATTTCTAATTAGATGAGATAGTTTTAAGATATATCTAATCTAGGATTTAAAGGTTAGAGAAAAGCATAGTTAAAGCAGGAACAGTATAAATCCTGGAAAATAGAGGACTAGATATGAGAATCCAATTTATAGAGTTTGTGAGATATACACTTTGCTAAGATTATGGAACATTTAAGTGAATCGCTATGACTATCTTCCCGTTGATCATATATTTGCTAGAGCGGGCACCAGTAATATCTCCATATGTCCTGTCTCTTGCTAGTAGAACCCAAAGGCATCTGCTTGCTCCAGGAACATAAAGAGCCTCAAACCATTATATTAGGTCATGGGAATGATCTAATATAAATGTTACTGGTATTTGACATATCAAATACGACACAAGCAGCTTGCCAAGCTTGCTGTGCGGGTGACATACTCTTGTAGTCACCTCTAAATAAAGCAATTATTGATGAACCATGAGACCACTAGCGGCCGCCCGAGCCAGGCTGGATTGAAAAAAAAAACTGCTGCAGTGTGGATGTCGATGATCCGGGTTGTGATAGTCTGGTCTGCTGGGTGGACTTGTGATGAGAAAAATGTCCGGATATGGAGTTGGGGAGGGGGGGGTCATCTCGCTTGTTGTGAGGCTCTGCTGGGGTGGCAGGCCAATGCTAGAACCTGCCATGCCTCCCGTGTGCCTCATGAGCAGCTGGGCACAGGGAGAGCAAGTAGCAGCTCTGCCCCATGTCTGAGAGTCTCTGGTTCAGCATACCTTCTTAAGCGAATATCTGGTTTAAACTATTTGTAAATTATCTATGCAGAAAAAAATTTTTCAAATTTCACTTGATCACTTGAATCCCATTATTCATCGATTTGCTTGAGCGGGAGCCAGTAACATTTCCATTGGACCCTATCACGTGCCAATGTAGCCCAATGGCATCTGGTTGATTCAGGAACATGAAGAGCCTCAAACCGTTCCTTCAGAGTCTTAACAAGGAAGTCTGGCCATCTTGTAGGTGGGTAGCCACGTGACCTTTTGACATGCCATGGGATCCAGTCGGTAAAAGCTCTAGTCCAGAAGTCATCTGCAAATCGCATTACATGTCCAGCCCATCTGATTTTCGAAGCCTTGGCAAACGAGACAGTGTCCCTGATTCTGGAATAGCAATGGAGGTCAGAACTCCGGATTCCTTCTCTCACTTGAGTGAGGCGTGATATTCCAAGCATAGCTCTTTCGATTCTTCTCTGGGAGACCCGAATAGCATTCTCATCCTGCTTTCGTAGGCCCAGGTCTCTGAGGTGTATGTTAATGCAGGGAGAACAGTGGAGTCAAAGAGATGTGCCTGGAGCCAGGGGTTCTTTGTCCTTTTAGCTATTTCTTCGATGCCTTTGAAGACATTACATGCCTCTCTCTTCCTCCTGCGCAGCTCAGGTTTTACGTCGCTTGGCTAATGTTTTGTGTTATTAGATATGTCATCAGCGAAACGGAGGTGGTGTAGTTGCCGACCATCTATCTTCACTCCCATTCCTTCCCATTCTAATTGTTGCAGGATGTTCTTGAGGGTGGCGCTGAAGAGTTTTATGAAATGGTATCACCCTGCCGAACCCCTCTTTTGACATCAATGATCACTTCCTTTGTAGAATGGTGAGATCCTGGTGGTGAATCTGTAATCCAGCTCACAAAGGATCTTGATGTATTGGGTTTGAACACCCTGTTTGGCTAGGGGCTTCAATGACAGCTTCAGTCTCCACAGAATCAAAGGCTTTCTTTAAATCAATGAATGGAGACAGAGTGGCATCTTGTACTCCCTACAAACCTCAATGAGCTTGGTTACCATGTGGATATAGTCAGTTGTGCTGAATCCTTTCCAGAAGTCAGCTCCCGCTCGCATGGTTGTCCTTCATCTAGTGTTCTGCCAATCCTGTTCAGGATTACTCGAGTGAACAGCTTGTAGATTTTTTACAAAATATAGCTAAATTAAAATACACTTGATTTTATAATGCTGTAACACTCGCATACTTTGCATATACTGCTAAGAGTCATTGAGCTATATCTTTTAGTCCATATACAAGTACTAAGAAAGTAAACTCTTATCCAAGTTTCATTCATTTTAAGGTTATTTTCTACGCTCTAATCAATAATGCATTTTTACATTTATAACATTTGGAATCCCTCATAGCATATTATTTTATGCATGAATATATCTTAATTTAATTTTTTTGTTAAATAGTGTACATAAGAATAAGGAAAGACATTGTTGAGGAAAATAAGCCATATTTCATAAGAACAATAACAAGCGACCAAAAATCTCCTCTTTAAAAATAGGCTACTATAATTCTGAAACTTAACATTCATCATTTCTTTTCTAGACCTACAGGAAAACACACATACACACTGCTATATATGCATATTAATATTCAGTAAATATTTAAATCAGAGCTGAAGAGAGTGTATTCTGCAAGCCCAATGGATTGTGTTCACTCATTCATAACTTCTTTCAATCCTTTCTTTTTTCATGTCTAAACATTGATTTCTGAAACTCCAAATTTATTTAAAATAAACATAAAATCAGTTGAATAATTCTATTTTTTTCTCTACAGGGAAGAAATTAATTTTACTTTGCCATGAAAACAAGAAATCATTTGAGACATTTTTGAAAAAGGAAGATAAAACACAACACTAATAAAAATTTTATAAAAATTGAAAAGTACCCAGCTACTCTTACAATGTCCATAACTGAAATTTAATATCATTTAAAAGTGCAAAATATATATACCATAAAATCTTTTGTAAACTTTTATGCATTATATGCTTAATATTTAATTTCATTTAAAGAATTTAAATTGTGAAAATTAGACATTCTGAACCAAGACAATAAAATTGCAAGTTGTTGCCTGAAAGAAAGTAAAAGCCATTATAATTCTTAAAGCATAACCATTTAACCACTTTTGAAACAAATATTTTAAAATATATTATTTTGTTTTAAATTCCCCTACATGTGCCCTTCAAGAACTCGTTTCTGTTACATTGCACTATATATATAGTGGAAACCTTTAATATAAAATATATTTACCCCAGAGTGACTCTGTGCCCTTTCTGCCTCTCTGATTTATGCTCTAAATATATGCACCATGCTGTTTTTAGAACTAGATCAGTGCCTTGAGTCCTCAAGGGTCAAGTTCATGGCTGACAGTAGTTTCTTGCAAATGCCTTAACCTTATTGGTATGGTATTATAAAGGTTCTTTTTCAGGGTATTATGTTATACCTTCATTCAAATCATGTTGTTATTCAGTAAATGATTAATATGGCGTGATTTAATATTTACAGATAAATTACAAAACTAATACAGAGTTTTCATATACACGTTCCAAATTCCCTGTATTATTATCTTACTTAACTCAATTTTTTAGTATATATAATGAGACAAGATAAAGACATTATAAGATATAGTCTATACTTTAAAAAATTCCTTTTGCTTATTCATTTTCTTCTACTTCAAGATTTCACCCAGTATACCACGTTATATTCTGTCATACCTCTTTTACTGAGAAAAGTTTCATTACTTACTTTTAGTGGTAATTATCTCACATCTTTAATAGAATATCTCTCTTGGAATTTATACTGTGGTTTTCTCCTGATTGGACTGGAGGTATGTATTTTGAGGAAGGAAAACTAGTACTTCCATTACATTTTACGTGAGGTTACACACTACCAACATGACAACTTGTATAGACCTTGATGATCTGGTTAAAATATCACTTGATATATATTGTTACTTTAAAATAATAATCGGACTTACTTTCACACTGTGCTCTTTGGATTAAAGGCACTATACAAAGCACACATTTATGAGTAGAATTTTATGTTCCTCCTCTTTGCTCTATGATGGCAGTGTTTTATATAAATCATTTGAGTTCTGCACAGGAAGGTATGCTATCAGCACTATTCAATTTAAAATATCAGTATGGATTCATGGATTTTTAATTTAAGCTTGCTAATTTAATTAAAATATTTTAATTTAGCTTTATAATATAATACTTTTTCATTTATTCTTCAAATAATTCTAGCTGTAGCCATTGGGACTTTTATCAGATGAATCATGTGTCTTGTTCGTGTATCCTTACCCAATGACTTGATTTTTTGTTCTGTTATTGTTTGAGCACTTGTTAACTGCCCAGCACTACTTGATGCTCCATAACTATCCTTTTTATATTTTCTGCTTCATATGTTTCTCTAATTTCTCTCTGAAATTGTTTCTTGTATCAAGAGTGGTATTATAAAAGAAAATTCTAAGATATGCATGTGCTTGCTATTGTTGGAATATATTTCATTGTTTCTGAACACTTGCATGTTGGGCTCTAGCAGTTAGCCTTAGGGCCTGGCACTTAAGGCCATAAGGCCCAAAACTGGGGACCCAGAAGTGGGCCCTATTCTCAGGGCAATAAAACTTCTGGGATGTCTGAATTAACACCGACGTGAAAACCGTCAGTGTTTATACAAGATAATGGGAGACTGGCAGGCAAATGGTATGCATCTAAGATGAGACATGATGCACTTCGTTTTCTGATCATAGGAATATGCAAATCAGTAACTGTTATCTGTTACAATGGCCCAGGATTTTGCAAATGCTATGTGACTGTGCTTGTACCTCCTCTACCCAAAAATTGTATAAAAGGCTTGAGCTGTGTCCAGTAAAGGGGGACTGCTCTCCAGAAATGCCCTCTGTGCCGGCATCTTTTCTTTCTATGGCAGCAGCAAGGCAGACACTTCCCCAATTCTTCCCTCTTGCAGGGTTGAAATCCTGCAAGATCCAGGTCTCCCTCATGCTTTCCAGGCACCGCTGGCCAGGGTCCCCCAACACGTGCAGTTGACAGAAAAAGGAAATTCAGGAGTATGCGGTACTTATTTATTGATTTGTGTTGAACTAAACATAAATTTTAACCATATCTCCAAATGCAGTCTATTATTGCATGGACCATTTTAACCTTTTTCTTTACTTGTTCTCTTGTTCTAATAGTGGTAGAAATCTGTTGCACCATCTGTTATACATTTATTTAATTGTTCAACAGCAGCATGCATTATTGACAGTATCAAAAGTTTTTTCTTCTATCCTGGTTGAAATATTTGCAATGTTTTGCAAATTGAGAGCGTTGTACAATGTTGATAATAATTTTTATTTGCTTTTTGCTTCAAGACCTTGGTTCTCTGATAATTCTAAGAAAAGCCATTTTTAGTTTTTCTGTATTTGATTTTTGAAGGAGGAAAATGACAAATTCCAAAACCTTTACATACTGAAACTTAAAAAAAGTCAAGCTACTTTTAAAATTTTATAAACTTTGTGCAATGACAAATTTTAAGAGCAAAAAGTTTTCAAATAAAATTTCTTTTTGAGCATGTGCATTTAATTAGCATTTTAACCAAGGTAAAGAGAATGAAGCTTCAGTATGTAATATTAGCTATACACGTTGATAGTCTATTTGAATAGCCTTCAGCAAACCTGGAAATCATTACTTTTAACTGGTGTTTACTAAGTAGACAAAAATTTGGAGAACATATTAAATCAATTTTTCATCAACTAATTATTCATTATGTATTAAATGTTTAGCCATCGCAGATCACTATTGAAACAAAATATAGTTTTCTGTGAATTTAATTTACTTTTACCTATATTGAAGGAGGTTTCTTGGAAAAATGTTTATATTCACTGATCTATGAGTAACATTCTTATAACTTTAGGGAAAAAAAACTTTTTAGTGACGTAGTGCTTAACTTGAAGACAAAATATCTCAGGCTTCCAGCTCATGGAAAGAGAAAAAATTAAATCTTATTTTAGACAATTCATATTTAAAGAGTTCAGAAGGAAATACTAAACATAAAATATGGTTTGTTTAAAGCTACCCTATAAATATGCAAATTAAATGATAGCTTTTTGAGCATTCCTTATGCTATAATGGGGATTCTTTCTCTATCTTTCTGTACTTTATTTAATTAAGATTTCAATTACCTTAGTCTTAGAGACAATATCAAATTATTTTCAATGTGGGTGATAGTAATTTTATACCAACATATCTAGTTCATAAGCAGGAGCAATTTCCAGCAGCATGATGTTAATGAATAGGCTGCTATTGAGTTATAATAAGTAAATAAAATGAACATGACTGAAAATACTCAGTAGCATAATACACTTCAAAAATCTTCACAATTTCACAAATATTAATAGTTTATACTTCACATTCTGTTGCTTGTAACTTAAAGTTTAATGACAAAGGCCTAAAACTTCAAAGTAAATTAATTACATTTATTCTACTATGATCAAAGATATAAACCAATGTGTCTAGAAAAATCCAAACTATCATGCAGAGAGTCTGTTGGTCTAGATTTACCTTCACGTTTACTCAAGGATCCATAAAAACAAGTCTTTCAAGTCAGGACAAAAATACTAGAGTTTATAATTATTGCACAAACATCCGAGGTAAAGTGTCATAGAATGGGGTGGAATGTTTTAAGAATAGCTAATGAAATTAAATATACTCTGAATGGTTGTGGAAGGCCTAACTAGCTTCAAAGGTCACACTTTGGTGATAGAAGATAGAATACACTGCTTCGAAGTGAAACTAATAGGATTTTTATTAGGGAAGTACTAGAGGCTTCATTTGGTTCAAATATATTTCTATTTAATTTGAAAAAAATGGGAAACAGAGACAAAGATATAGGGGGAAACTTTCCTCATAAGAAAATTTGGCTTTATTGCAGTTTGCAGAAAAGTTGAGAGATTTCATCCTTTATTTTTTTTTAACTTCAGGGAATTTAGCTTTAAGTTAAAAGTCTTTTTCACTGCTGAAATTGATTTTTTTTCTTAATCTAGAGGAAACGGAATATGTGTAGCCGAGCAGAGGAGGGAGAGGAGGTCAAGGGGTAAACAGTTTGATGCTGTACATCTTGAGCTAAGTTCTGGGCATATGATCTCTAGCACTGCTGTCCTCCCACCGGGGAGAATTCAGTGGTGGCTTAGACTTAAAATGCTTGAGAAAACTTCAAACGAATGTCTGAGAGAGTCCCTAGAATATTTGGACTTTTCTGTCACAGTCTTTGCTGTTCAATTATATTTCTTTTTAACAGGACAGAAGATACTAGTAACACAGCTGCAAGTCCCTTTAAGGGTGTTCTTCCTTACCAAATAAATGTCTTTAATTAAGCTCTATATGTGCCAGTCATACTTTTGCATTTGGAGGAACATCAAATGCCAAGTAGAGAAAATGTCTCCTTAGTTGATTTTATTCTTATGCAGATATTAAAGCACCAATGCCATGCCCTGTAAGCCCTAACAGCTTTTCATAGCTGAATGTTAATATTTCAAACTGGTTCACTGAGCTTCATTACATGATGTAAAAATGAAGTTCTTCACAAATTTTATATTGAGGACTAATAGTTGGATGTCATCTCTAGAATTAGAATTTCAAAATAGCCCAAAGATTTTTCTATTTGTGTTTGAGTTTCTCTAATACTTTGCTCTTTAAGTACTGTTATAAGGCTAGAAATAATTTATACATGATTTGAAATCAAAGAGACATTCATGTTTAGAAATGTCACTATATTTTCTCAAAAGTACTCATTTATCATATTTAAAATTCAATTTTACTTTATTATTATTTCCCACTTTAGTTCATCAGAGTTAACATTTTTAATAGAAAATGCTTCCACATTTACTACAAAAAACTGTGTGTCATATTTTATTTAAATACAAACAAGTCATACAATAAAATTATTTTTCTATGATAAACGCATCCTTGTTTTCTTCTAATACACTAAGTCATCATTAAAATTTTCTGATTTTCACCCACATGTTTTGTGAACTTGGCCCACAGCTGGGGGTTATTTTGAAACCTATTCACTAACCATTGCTACCGTATATGGATTCCTGAAAAGTTAAGCAGAAAATTACTACACACACTTTAATTAGCAACGTCTTTGAAGTAAAATTAATATATTAATAAGATTAGGCATGCTGGTCCTATGCACCTTGGACATCTTTATAAAAGATTACAAGTCATATAATTATCAGATAGTCATAAGTCTATTCTTTCTTTTATGTTTTTTCTTTTTATTAATATTTTTATGTTAAAAAACTGTCTCTGGGGGAAGGAGATAGAAAATGGGTTAGCAACTGCAACCCTGGTGTGATCAGTGCAACTCATGTCTTCTGAGCATCTCTGGTATAATCCAATACCACAGTACTCAGCAATACCCTGTCTTTACAACTTGACCTTTAGTATTTAGTTGGCTTGGCACTGCGGAGTACTGCTTGGGAGAACCTCTAACACAAAAAGAAACATTTGGAAAAAATAAATACCTGAAGTCAAAGTTTATGATTATTTCTTCCTTTAGAGTGTTACTTTTCTCAATTTACCTTTTGGATTTTCTCATCTTCCCTTCCTTTTCCAATGAAATTTTCTACTCATTAAACAATATTTGTATATTACATTATCTGTTCTTTGTTTTATAAACTCAAATGTTCATTTCTAAAGAAATCATATAAGGCAGAGATGTTAACTAGAAATGCAAATAGCCAATATGTTTGCATGAACTGTGCCTCTACGCAGCTGAGATATCAGTGGCTCTTTGATGTTTCCTTATCACTAATCCAAGGAGTTATTCACAATACTCTTTACCCTCTTTACTATTTTAGTATTTGGGGTCTTAGAGTGCAGATGGAAAATGAATGCGAAAGGATTTCATAAAACATAAATATTCATTATCGTTCCCAATATGCTGCTTATTTTTTAGATCCCGCTGGGTCCTGCCAGGAAAACAGAGGGTGTTCACTGAGGGAGCACACTAATGGAAAATTTGTTGCATTTTTTCTAATGCTCAAGTTGGCAGTGTGTATGTCATATGCTGAACACATAGAAATGCATGTACATGCATGGGGCAGTTCAATACAATCTGGGAAAAGTCCATAAACTTGATTTCATATGTGTTTAATATCTGATACGGAAGAACAAAGAGAATGCATCTTTTTATAAGTAATTAGATCCAGTATGATTAATGGTGTGTGCATGGAACATATTTATATGTATACACACATGCATATGTATTTATGTATTATGAATATATTCCATTTGTCTAACAGACTTATTTTTTAGAACCAAAAATAAGGTGAAGCACATTGTAGTAACCAACCACACTGTTAAAATTTTGATTCAAAATAGAATTAGATTTTAAGTAAACAAAATATGCCTGATCAAACTGCTATTCCTATAATGTAGCTAATATTCTTTATTAAAAATAAATATTAAAAGGTTTTATTACCCTTCGTAGTTGGCCTCAATTATGATAGCTGTAAGCCCAAACTACCTAGCAAACCAAATATGAATCATTTATTAAAAAAAGAAAAGTAATTCATTCAAAGAAAATTGGTATTATTACTATAGAATTAAAGAACTAAAGCAATATCAATATTTTAAGTTGGACTTCATTAAGTATCATGATTAGCTACATAATACTATGCCTATTTAATTCTTTTTCAAAAAATGCATTTTACATACTACTTATACCACTTAGTAAAAGATATAACTGAGAAATATAAACTGCATTCCTTCATTCTATATTCCTCATTATTTTATGGTATTGATTAGATTATAATCAGGTGTATATGAAAACCTGAATTCAGTCTTCCTTCTTGAACCTTATCCTAGGTACAGATATATAAAATAAGAAATCAATTTAAGAATAACAATTGCTATTTAATACACAGAGGAACCATGTATTTAACTATCTTTTTTTTTCATTTTTGGTGTTTGGGTCACACTTGGCAATTCTCAGAGTTACTTCTAGATCTGAACTCAGGAACTACTCCTGGTGGTTTTTGAGGACTATATGAAATGCTGAGAATTGAATCCCGCTTGGCCATGTTTAAGTCAAATACCCTACCTGCTGTATCCTCACTCTAGTCCCTATGTATTTAAACTGAAAATAAATATAAAATAAAGAGAAACTAATCTAAGTTTTAATTATGAAATTTCTTGTAATAATATGTCTAAAGTAGTGTTTCATACACATATAATATTTTCTTTTCTAAGATTACTTGACAGTGCCTGAAGACATATTTATTGCTGATTAAACTGAAGAGACCAGTGAGACATCATTATTTACTGGGTAAAAACCATGGAAATTGCTAAATATTCTATCACAACACAGCAAGAGGTTCTATGAACCAAAATGACAGTTGTTTGGACACTGTGGATATTTACAAAGATAAAATTTGGCACAAAAAATACAGTGTAGGGGGTATTTTGATTTCGTTAAACAAAAGAAAAGATATGTTATTTAGAATGTGTCATGAGAATTTGATTTGCTGGTAACACATTAAAAATTCTTGAATATGGGAGGAAAGTACTTGAAAATAGCTATGAAGTAAAACTTCTAAGTAACTAAGAGTGTATTAAGGTGTTGAAAGAAAAATCAGAATTACGATAGAAGGGGTACTAATCTTAAAAGACTACAGAGAAATAGAGAAAGACTGAGTAAAAAAAACTGGAAAAATTAACTTAAAGGGGAAATGTATAGGTCTTTAGTAACTAATAGTGAAGAGGTAGCAAATAGAAACGAATGTTTACATTTTATTTAGTGCACATGTAATGATAGTATAACTGACTGTACCCTGACATGATGGTGTATGTGTAATTTTGATAACCCAAACATTTTATTTTATTTCATTTTATTTTATTTTTTTTTGCTTTTTGGGTCACACCCGGCAATGCTCAGGGGTTACTCCTGGCTCTGCACTCAGGAATTACTCCTGGTGGTGCTCGGGGGACCATATGGGATGCCGGGGATCAAACCCTGGCCAGCATCAGTCAGCCGCGTGCAAGGCAAACGCCCTACCCGCTGGGCTATCGCTCCAGCCCCAACCCAAACATTTTAAACAAAGACCCAGAGCTGAAGGATTCAGAGGAGCATTCAGAGTGAATTATTCAATGATCACAGTAAACTGAAATGCAACAGCAATTTCAGCAAATAAAGGAGATTAACAGAATAAAATACAACAGAGACATTAAGATATGAGTCTAGTATGGTAAGCATATGAGTTATTGTGTCTTGAGTTTAAGAAGGCCAGAATATTTAACACAACATTGAAGAACAAAGTTAGTTAGAGGCTCAATGCAATCTTGCTTTAAGACTAATCACAAAACTTGTGATATTGGTAAAAGAATATACAAACTATTTAGTGTAACTGAATAGAGTTAAAAAATAGGCATACAATTTTACATGGAGCATTATGGCAAAAGAATAAACAAAATACTAAGTGTAACTGAATAGAGTTAAGGAATAGACATAAAATTTTACATAGAGCATTATGTGAAGTAAATATAGTCTTTCATTATCTGGTGCGAGAAACTGAGCAGGGATATACAAAATAAACTGTTTTATACACTGGCCTTGTAGTTCAGCAAAACTAATTCAGAAATAATAACATACTTAAATTTAAAATCTGCAACCTAAAAACTCTTAGAAGATAATGTAGAATAACACAAAGATGACCTCAAGCATGTTGATGACTTTTCATATTAGAAATCAAAGTCAAAAACTAAGAAAAAAAACCTGTTAGTTGAGTTGCATTAAAAACTGCCCTCAAGGAAGATGGTTTTATGTAAAAGAGATGCTAAGCCTATGACTTAAGAATAAACTTGCAAATAATTTTTTTTATGTGCATATATATCCATATATATCCATATTTATAGTTAATGATTATTTGAACATATGGAAATAACACTTAAAACTAAAAAAAATAGAAACAAAACACTTCAAACTTAATAGGAATAAACTTAATATCCTAGATCAGAACTTCAGCATGAAGAAAATAAAATTAAAACAGAAAAGTCAAAACTCAACAACAATAAAAACCATACCGATGAAATAAAAAAGGCCTACTAACAATAACAGACACCTCAGCAATCCAGATTCTGCTCATAGCAAAGTTACATGTAAAAGGAGCAAGTGAAAAGATGATGCATATCACATGCCTTCAGTGAAAAGAAACTTAAAACAACAATGTACCACCACATTCCTTTTGGCATGATCAAAGTAAAATGAATACAGCAATATGGAGCAACATGAATTCTAATTTACTGATGCTATGAAGACAAAATGAAAGTCTTTTTAAGGCTCTTAATGCACTCTTAGAACACTAAACATACTCTTACCATGGGATCCAGCAAGTGTGTATTTTTTATTTTGAAGTTTGGTCTTTTGCAGTCCTTTTTAGATTCATGTTTGTATTACCTGAAGAAAAGGAATAAATTAGAGTTTGAAGATCGTTCATATCTTCATTGTACTCTAGACATCAATTTAGATTTCTTGCAAAAATGGTAGGACCATATTTTTTGTTTGTTTTCAGGATAACCAGATCAAATGACTGGTCCTAGTATTGCTTCACCATAAAGTGAAAGAAGTCCCTTGAAAAAGCTACATAGTATGTAATCTATACAATATGACAGTGGGGAAAAGTGAAAACATGGACAGAGTTCAAATATATAGGGAATTGTAGAAAGAAGAATAAATATGCAGAGCATAGAGAATTTTTAGGTATGGAATCTCCCTGATCAAGTTCCACACAACAAAAAAGCATCATAAATTGACTAAAATGAAGACTGTGAGGGGTAGCGATACACCATGTGCCAATGTCAGTTTATTGACTTGATTAAATGCTGCAACTTGGTGGAAGATGTTGAAGATTAAAATAAGTTATGAGTATAGAGATATGGTATATGGGGAGCTTTGCACTTCTCTAAGAATATTTTCTCAATATAACTATTTTGCTTTGGCTTGCTCTAAGTTCATGTTCTCCCTTGAGCATATATCCCACTTACTTATCTCTATGTCTGCTGCTTTTTATCTTTGGAGAAGTCTGTGTATTCCCATCAAATCATCTTCTCTCCCCTCACATCTTCCTAAGTTTTAATAAAAATAAACTTGCCTTATCAAAAAAAAATCCACTCTGCTTCATTAAAAATATTTGAAAATAAAATAGCTGTATTCATTTTCTCTCACTGAATTAGAAATAAATCATCTGTGCTTTCAGTTAGAGTAGAAGTATAGTGGCAGGTACAATGAGTTGTGTGTACACTTATATTCTTGATTGAATTGAATTGAATATATTCATCTAATAAGCTCTAACAATACATAGTAAAGTGTGAACCAACCCATTTTTAATATAATTGAACTTACAGATTTTAGTTAAACATGTAAGGAAAGCAAGATGATACTTCACACCAGATATATATTACTCATGTGGCATTAAACTAGAGCCTATCCAAATCCTTAAGTCCTAAGCATAGCGTTATGATGGTATATAAAGTGCACCCAAATTTTGACATTTAATTAGATAAAAATTAAAAATGTATATGTATATGTGTGTATTCTATTGTCTCATATTTTTAAAAGTAAGGCCTCTAAATATACATGAATCTTTGAAGTTACAGAAAATAAAGTATTAAATAACAATTCTAACCAATGACTAATTCAGAGGAAAAAATCCTGACATTTTATTAAGCCTCCAGTAGTTGAGTTTTAATGCAGAATATTTATTCACAATGCATTTCAAGATATAGAGAAAGAAAACACTGTTTTTAAGGTGTTATAAATCAGGTATTAAGTTATTACTACTGTGAATGCAGAGGATTATAATTTTTCTCAGGAGGGTGGCTATTGTATTTCGGAGAAGAAAACTGGAAACTGATTCTGATAGATGAGTAAAAGTGGTTAGTGGGAAAAGCCGGCAAGAGGCAGAGCAAAATAGGGTAGCCGTGAATGGTTTGAGGAGAACAGCAGCAGGCTCCAGTACCTATGTTTTTCAAAGAGCTGAAGAGAGAAAAGAATGGATGACACAAGGATGAGAATGAGTGCAAATGAAGTGAGAAAATGAGACTTAACAGTAAGGAACTTAATGGAGCAAAGTGAAGAATGGCCAAGAGTTTTTAAAGCAAACAAACCCATATTAGTTTTGAGATGGATTCTTGGTCGTACCACATTAAGCACCTTTAAGACCTCTTCAAGCCTCAATGTTTCTCATCTATAAAGTGAATAGATGAGAACATACCTATTATAATAGTTACCTTAGCAATATGTGCAAGCGAGTGTAGTATTATTCTATTTTTATAGTAGTACCAGAAAATAGCATCATGCCCCCTTTTCTGGCATATGTTTAATATTAGATTTGATTTGATATTGGATTGTCTACCATGGATTTCATGTCTTTTTTAAACTAGGGAACAATGTTTAATATGAGATTCTCTTGAACAATAAGTAATTTTTGTGGAATTGGATATTGTGTATCAGGCTCAACAAACTATGAGAAACTTTAAAAAAATACAGAAGCAGTGCCCATGGTTGATAAATTATTCTAGAGAACCATTTCCCCCAATTCTTGTAATAGTTCAGTGCAAGAAGCCAAATAAGCAGTGAAAGAAATGTAACTATGCTGAAAGTTTACTGGAAATCAGTGTTTTCAGAATCTTTCCATCGATCACATTATAATTGCCACAAAGAAGTGAGCCTTATAACATCCTAGACAGAGTAGCTACTATTTTCCTTCAATGAATTATGCATTTCTAGAAACTAAAAAAAGAGGGTAAAAGAAATATACTCCTTTCATTGAGAAAACACTTCAGAATCAATCCATAAATATTTCTACTTATTTTAGTGTACATTAAAATACAGCTGCATTTGGAGAATGTAGTTCTAGACAGTGTAAACCAAATCCTTCCCTTTGATAAGCTTGAGGTTTGTAGAGCAGAATGATAACAATGTTTGTGGTGAAATGGAGAATAGCTCACATAAGGCTGGTTTAAGGAGTATATTAAACTTAGATCATTGGTTATCTTGCCAAAAGAGATTCTGGCAAAAAGGTTTTAAAAATGCTGTAGAATGATGTCCTAGACAAATGAAACAAATGCTTAGACTCTCTGTCAATGAAGTGGAGCTGGCTGAAAGCCTCTAGCTTGACGAGTCTTTTCGAATTGGGTACACAAGCTTTGGAGAGTAATTTTTTTTTACCCTAGACTGTGTCTGTCCCAGGGCAAAAGCTCAGTATTGTGGGGAAAAGAATATTTAACCTAATGCAGATATTCTGATGGCTAATATCCACCCCTGCAACCACACACACACACAAACACACACACAAACACACACACACACACTCGTTCTTGAAATCTTTGGTTGGTATTTTGACAGACATCAGTGAGTTCACTTTCTCCCTCTTTCCATCCTCCTTACATCCTTCCTTTTCTACGTGTGGAATCCTAATTACTATTTGTTGCTAACCCCATCTTAGTGTATGCTCTGGCATCTTCAAACATTGAACACTTAATTGAAGAAGATAGTTCAATGATAAGATGGGAATGAGTCTAAAATTAAAAAAAGATAAACATTTAGAACAGGGAAGAGAAGGGACATAGCAGCAGCAGGAGGACCTTGGGTTAAAGGAGGTTTACCATTTTGATATTTTGAAGTGACAAGGAGTGTCTAGGACTTCATCACTGAAAGATGATTCCTTCTACCCAGTGCGTTTATTTGTGTGATCATATAAGGGTGGTGGATAACCAGTTGTTTCACTCTATGCACATAGCTAGTTTCATGTATATTTAAAAAGTTAAAGAAAACATCTTAAAATAGGGCAGATTGATTTAGTATTATGTTTGTTAAAAGCTCTACTTTAAAACACTTCACAGTGCTTCCCCAATGTGTGAACACAATGATATTGAAAAACTAAAATAAAGATTAAAACTGGACTTCTAAAGATATTGACCTCTCTTAATCACCTTATTTCAATTGACAACAATATGAAATAACATTATAATGTGGTACAAAAATAAAGGGGAGGTGGCTGGATAGACAGTACTATGGAAGGGCATTTGGCTTGCATTCAGTTGACACAGGTTTAACTGTCCCTAGAGTCCACTAGCAGTGATCCCTGAGTGTAAAGCCAGGAGAAAGAGAAATCTTATGAAGAATTATGTGTGGCCGTTCCCCAAAATACATAAAATGTTGTGTAATGATAAATTTCTACATTCCCAGATACTTTAGAAAGTCCTTCTAGTCTATCAAAATTTTAATGATAGAATATGATGAACATAATATAATCAATTCCAATTGCATATTAAAGTGTTTTGTGTTATATTCATTATTAATAATAAACCAAAATTCTATACTAACCAATATACAGCAAGGATACTCATATCAGTGTGCATATTATTATCAATAGTAGACAAATGCAATATCAAATGTGTTAATGTAGTGATAATGTAAATAACTAGTTAGCTTTTTTATTTCTTTAGTAGCAAGACTTTTTGACAAACTGTGGCTGCAAATTCATTTAATATGTGTAAGATTATATCTCTTATGCAGGCATGCATTATTTATATAAATTCACTTTAATGTCTATCTGTATATGTAAAATACACTGTAGTTACAGGGACATGTTGATCAATTAATTAACTTGCAAATTATTTAAAGGCTACGAGGAGATAAGCACATGCTAATAACCTGAAGTGTTGAATTGGTGAGGAAAGTAGAAATTGAATGTAAACTATTTCATTTAAAGTCTTCTAAATATTTTTAGAAAGAACCTAAAAAGATAAATGATTAACAAAATCTCACGACTGTTTCAGAGAAATAGTTTCCCTGTGATCAACTTCCCCTTATCCAAGACTACACATTCCCAAATATATTCATTTTAGTTTATAAAATAAGCACATTATCCAAAAAATTTACACTATCCTTGCTAACCCCTAAGTAGGTTAAGTAGTCATTAAAACTTTGTTTCTCTTGTCTATGGAAAAGAAAATAAAAGGGGCTGGAGAAAGTACAGAGGATAGATCCTTGTCTTGCTTCAATACCTGATACCTCATATCGTCTCTTTAACCCTGCTGGTAATGAACTCTGAGTTCAGAGCCAGTAGTAAGTCCTGAGTACTGCCATGTGTGGCACTCACTCACTCACACACACACACACACACACACACACACACACACATGCACAATGGTAGGAGAGAAAATTAACATAAGAACATTAATGAAGTACAATTAGACCATGAATATTAAGAAGCATACAAGCTGTTAAAGAAGTTTATCACTTAATTTAATAGTCAGAATATTTATGAAATTTCTAAATTTCAATCCAAGTTTAGTTTAAGGACAGGTGCAATATGGTTCATATATTAATATTTCAATTAAATTTATCCCTTTCTGGGTCCGGAGCGATAGCCCAGTGGGTAGGCATTTGCCTTGCACGCCGCGGCCTGTGCTGGCCGGGTTCGATCCCGGCATCCCATATGGTCCCCGCGCACTGCCAGGAGTAATCCCTGAGTGCAAAGCCAGGAGTAACCCCTGAGCGTCGCCGGGTGTGATCCAAAAAGCAAAAAAAAAAAAAAAAAATTATCCCTTTCTTTTTAAAGTCTCTGTTAATAAAATGAGTTCTAATTTTTTCTATCGTAATTTTATAGCTATATAGTTTGGTAAGATGTCTGCATTTGAGTAGTCATCTAAGTTTTCAGTGTTTAAGAAATAAACATAATATTATGTAGACTAACTTGCTGTCTAAAAAATCTTTATTCCTATATATTAGGTAAGTTTGTATGCCAGTAATCACTTTATAAACAGAGCGTGATAAAATCATATACTTTACTATCACTTTATATAGATAAAATTGAACGGGGTGCCAAAGAATTATTCCTGGCTTTATGTTCAGTGACCACTCTGGAAGCAATGATATAAAAAATGGTGTTCAGGACTGTACAGAGAGCTAGCAAATGAAAAATCCCAAGACCATATGTGGAATGAATATTGAAAAGTGTCTTGCCTATTATGTCCAATAGAGAAGTAGCTTTGTTTAAAAGATTATTTTTGTTTCCAGTTATAATGCCCAGAGGAGGCACAAAATCATTATTTAACATAAGATGAGAGACATAACTAACAAATATTTAAATAGTAGATGAGTCTATATATATTTGAGTTGGCAATTAAATAAAAATGCACTAAACATCCAGGAAAATTCAAACCTGTCACACAGAAAAAGTGTTTTTGTGTTTCTTACAAGAAACACACTCTAAATAGAGGAAACTAAAAAATTAAAAGTGAAAGATTAGAAAATTATATGCCATGAAAATAATTTTCAAAAGTAAGTTAGCAAACATGCACTAGATCTGTGACTATGGACTTGTGTAACAGTCATTGATATTTACAATTAAGCTATAATGTTATAATAGGTTATAGAGTAATTACTTATCCTTACTCAATTATAAATGGATATCTAAAGCATGACTCTGATTGACATAGAGCAAAAGTCAATAAAAATATTTGTGTTGCCAAGAGTACAGTAACTGTACATGAAAATCAAAAATGTTACTCTCATTTTAACCAGGTTCATTCTATTTTAAGTTAGAACACAAAGAGATATAGATCAAAATAGAGCATTATGACAGGCAATTCTTAGAAACTGAAAGAATAAAAATAAAGTAATGGTTTGATGGAACTGTCTGAGGAAAATTTAAAAGAGTAATAAAAATATATAGCCAACCGAAGGTTTATTGTATTATCATTTATATTACTTTAAATATGTAAGGAACTGAGGTGACTAGTGTATATATACCTATATCTATATCTTTGACTTTATATACGTATAAACACATAGTTCAGTTCATATCTATCATCTATCTATCTATCTATCTATCTATCTATCTATCTATCTATCTATCTATCTATTATCATCTATCTGCTACTTATCTATCTAATCTATCTAGTTAGCTAGCTATATATAGTGGTATAAAGAAAATATGAACATTTATGACTGAATACAGATATAACATTCTTACTTAATTATCCATAGATAATACAAAATTCTGTCTTTCTTAGGAAAATGCATGGAGCTTGAGGGAGTTATGCAAAGGAAAGTAAGATGGAAAAAGTCAAGAATTATATAATTCCACCAAAGTGAAAAAAATTAAGACTGTAGAATTGAGGAACAAATGAAACAAAATATAAAGACATATCATTTATCATTAATATCAGAACTAAGTTACTTGAGACAAAGGGTGTGGCAGAAACATATGGGGAAGTACAAATAAACAATTGAAAGCAGAACAGATTTGATATAAATGAACTTATAAACAAGTTTTAAGAAATTTCAAAACATGGGGCGGAGTGATAGCCCAGCGGGTAGGGCGTTTGCCTTGCACGCAGCCGGCCCATGCCGGCCGGGTTCGATCCCCGGCATCCCATATGGTCCCCGAGCACCGCCAGGGAGTAATTCCTGAGTGCAGAGCCAGGAGAAACCCCTGAGTATTGCCGGGTGTGACCAAAAAAAAAAAAAAAAGAAATTTCAAAACATTTTTAAGAATAACATGAACAAATGAGGTGTTATTGCACATACATATACCCCAAATGAAATTAACTTGGCTGTAAATATTACATCTCGGTAATTTGGAGATAATTTGGAGATTATCTCTAAAAAGGACAAAGAACCTCCGGCTCTGGGCACATCTCTTTGACTCCACTGTTCTCCTTGCATGAACATACGCCTCAGAGACCTGGGCCCTAGGAAAGCAGGGTGAGAACGCTACTCGGGTCTCCCAAAGAGGAATCGAAAGAGCTGTGCTTGGAATATCACGCCTCACTCAATTGAAAGAAGGAATCCGGAGTTTCGACCTCCATTGACGATGCAGTCAGGGACACTGACTTCATTTGCCAAGGCATTGAAAATCAGATGGGGTGGACATGTAATGCTATTTGGAGACAACCACTGGACTAGAGCCATTACCGACTGGATCCCTTGGGAAGTCAAAAAATCATGTGGCCGCCCACCTACAAGATGGTCAGACTTCTTCATCAAGACTCGAACGAACAATTTGAGGCTCTTCATACTTCTGAAGCAAGCAGATGCCATTGGGCTACACTGGCACGTAATAGGGTCAAGTGGAAATGTTACTGGAGTGCTCGAGCAAATCCACCAATATCGGGATTTCAAGTGATCAAGTGATCAAGTAAATATTACATCACTTATTTACATTGCCATCTAATTTGAGAGGTCTTGGCAACCAAACACAATATTTACCTATACCTATATCTGTATGTATTTTCTAACTTTATCTACTTAGGTAAGCTTGGTAAATATTAAATAACTAATAAAGTAACAAGAATTCTATTTTTATTTGGAAATACTCACTGAATAGGTAGAATCTGTTATTATACTTAATTTATTGTCTTTCATCTTGGCAGCACTTGCCACTTTTACTTCATTGATTTAGAGCCATGGAATTAGTAATTTTGCATACTGGTGAATGTGTGATATTCAACAAAACTAACACTACACCTGTGCTACCAAAAGTATAAATTCATTGAAGAATTAACTTAGATCAAATTTTGAAATCAAAGAGAAAGTATCTTCTAAGTAAAATCCATAAATGAAAGACAATTTTCACCCAAAATTACCCATATTTTATTTCTGGATTAATCAGAAATGTAAAAATAAGATTGAAAATCCTATACTTAATATTAGAAACATAAAAAAATTAGAAATAGGGGCCGGAGCAATAGTCTAGCGGGTAGGGCATTTGCCTTGCACGCGGCCGGCCCATGACGGCCTGGGTTCGATCCCTGGCATCCCATATGGTCCCCCGAGCACCACCAGGAGTAATTCCTGAATGCAGAGCCAAGAGACATCCCTGAGCATTGCCGGTGTGACCCAAAAAGCAAAAAAAAATATTTAAGTGTATTAGAAAAATACAGTATTAACTACAACATATTAAATATTTTACATACTGTATTTCATGACTGTATTTTAAATGTTGAGCATTTACACAAGGCATTGTTGATAAATGTGGTCTCTACAGAAGAAAAATGTGCTTTTATGACTACATTTTCTAATTTGTACTATGCTTTTTGTTATTAACTGAAAAATCCAAATTAAAAAAATTCCACAGGTTCCTTCCCACAGATTGAAATTGCACATTGTCAATTGTTTACTTTTCTTTATTAAGTAAACCATTTCTTTGCAAATACAGCCTTAAATAGCTAATTAGGTTTCCTAATAGCACTAGCAACCATCATGGGGATAATGTACAAGAATTGTTCCATCAGCAAAATTAAAGGGAAAACCACCTAATACTTTTTTGTTTTGCTTTGCAATTTAAACTTCAATGACTTTTTTCATATTTTTTAATATGGCAAATCATTGCTCTCTCTAGAGCTTACATTAATGGCAAAGGACCAAATTACAAGAGTAGGCTAATTTGCACCCAAGCATTTCATATTAATGAAATAGATTTTTCAGATACCCTTCCCAAGTTATTCCTTCTCAATTCCTAGTATAATTGGGAAGTACAATTGACTGAATTGTTTCCTCAAAATATCTCACTAGCTATAAGTAAAGAATGAATGTTCCCTTGAGAGAAATGGCATCAGCAGTCACTGAGAATATTTGTATCTTTTGAATAGAAAGTGAGGAACAAAAGATATATAGTGGATGTGAGAGTGAAATTACAAAGCTTATCTAAAGGACTACTTAGATAGTCCTTTAGACTATCTAAAGGACTCTATTTCCATATAAAAATGAGGAAATCTTCATTTTGTAAAGATTGTTTAATTTTATTTAAGAGAAGAAACATGTTTTCATGTTTTGATTGACAAATTGTATAAACCATGTCATCCATCTCTGTTTTCTTCATTATCAACTGGCAGCATGGCTGTGTTCATATACACAAGCTGCCTAATGAGAAGCAGGCAAGGGTGGGAGGAGAGTAGGAGAAGGAGAATGAAAAGATGGATGAAGCTGTTTTGAATTCTCTGCATCTGAATACAGACAGAATATTCTTTCTACAGTGTAATAAAATGAGACGAATTTTTTTAAAGTATAGATTTTAAAGTATAAATTCTCCCTAATTTCTCTACACAACAAAACTGTATAAACTATAGAAACTAGCAATATTTGTCCCAATTCTTACCAGAATTAATACTGAACTATTTCTTTCTCATATTGATAAATGTTTTTGTTCAATGTCAGGTAAAAATTATGTAGGTAGTTTGCTTATAAATATTTTAAATTACTTTACATTGCATATCTACTGATTGAAACAATGAACTGGCATAGAAAGTCATGGTTTTGAGCATCTTTTATGGGAGTCTTTCTCCCTGGAGAGGTAGTGATTATCATAAGAGGAATCAGATGATGAATAAAACTCTGCTTGAAGTGTGTAAAATAAAAGTTGCAAATTTGTCAACACAGTTTTAGTATAAAACTCTTATAATTGAATTTCAATTATCATAACATAACAAACATCTATAAGTTTCACCAACTACAAAATACAACAAATGCAGACATGCATGCATGACTAAAATCTCTATACCTGTTCATTTTTGTTTCTGGAGTGATTGAGGATTAGGCCACACCTGGCAGTCTTTGGGGGTAGGGTGCTATTCTTAGTTCTGTGCCTTTGGGGACCATCAACAATGCTTGATTTTGAAGCAGGGTTGATCCAATGCAAGAAAAATTGCTTTGCCCCCTATCCTACCTCACCAGCCTCTACATCATTTAGGTTTAATAATTTTCACTCCTGGGAGTAGAAAAGTTTAATGCCTCTCACATATATTTTTGTCTTCCTTTTCTCAGGAAATGAGTGGAATTTGCTATGTAGATTGTTCTTTCTCTCTAGCCTTTTTCTCTCACATACGCACTCAAAGACACTATACACATACACGTTATCTGTCTTTTCCAACTCCCACTATTCATAACATAGTTCTTATTATTTGTTAATTGTATCCAGTGATTTTTGTTTATGATAAAATATGTCATAGCAGCTGGATTTTTTTCAAATAGTAATATTATGCAAGATTCCTTTTTTAATAATCAAAACAATGTTGTGTGGGAGACTTCCTGAAGAAAAAGGATTCCTTAGAATATACAATACCTGAGTACTGTTTTTTCCTTCTCTGTTTACTAATTCACCATGAACCACTTGTAATAGACTCACAGATAACATAGAAAGACAAATTATCCATTTCCCACTAAAATAAGAAGTTTTAAAAATTTTATTTAATGTCAGTTACCATGATTTACATGATAGTATCTGATCAGCTTTCTTGTATATGTGTCCAGACACATCACACCCTCCACCAGAGTCCAACAGCTGCCTCAGGGCCCCTTCCTCAAACCTCCTTCTCTCTTCTTCCCACTTACATCTCCCAACCACAGAAAAGTCATTTCTGTAGATTAGTTCACAATGAATAGAATGAATAGAAACTACATAAAGAGGAAGTACTTTCCATATTTTGGCTTATATTTAAAGAACAGTGCATATTATTTTGATATTTTTCCATCCCACTGATCTTTCTTTTAAGATAAAATTTTGCTTTCTTCTAATGTGAAAATCAGTCTAGAGCAAGGTTTAATTCCTTTGAAGCAATTCCTTTATCTGAATCTATATCTGAGCCTATCATTCAGAATTTGATTTTTCTCATAACCCTTATTCAGATCCATCTATCCTTACTGGCTTCCATTTATGATCATGTTTACTGTAATAATAAGAACAATGTCATTATAATAATAAGAACAATGTCATACTATAATAATAAGAACGATGTCATTTCAGTTTGAAAAATCTTCATCTGAAACTTTATTCTGTAATTTAGTAATCTTTAAATTTTATATTGACCTGTAAAACCAGGTTGATTATAAAATTAAGGCATATAGTTCATACAATGTGACAAAAGCTGCTGATGTATAGTTGTTATCTACGCATCATCATCTCTAGAAAGTAGTGCTTCAGTTAGTCAAACAAAAATCTTAAAAAAGAATAAGCCTCTTCTAAATGGATCAACTTTTATTTCACATTTTTCAATTACAGGAAGAATAAATTGCATAAGAGTAAGGAGATAAAGGTAGGATACATTAAAATCACTATTTTATCTGAAAAGAGAAGTAAAAATGTAAGGAATTCTGTGGAATATGACTAGTCACAGGAGATGCTCAATATATTTCAATGCAGAAAGTTCAAACACATCATATTCTATCAATAGAAACTAATTGTAGGTGGAAGTATTTGTTAGATATCAAAATTATCTGAAAACTTTTCTTGTAACTAAATACTCTATTAAACCACACTATCATCAAGTGTAAATATCTATTGTAAATCTATGATCCCAAAAAATCAGTCTTAGTTTGGGAACACATGGAACCAAAATATGAAACATAATGGTAAAACAGAGTCAGGATAATGCAGTAAGATTTTTACCAGTTAAAGGACAAGGATGGGTAACCAGAGCAATAGCACAGTGGGATACAGTCCACACTTGCCCCGACCACGCCGCCGCGCCCCCCAAAAAAAAGGGGAACCCAAATAAAATTTACTGTTTTGTAGCAGTTCTGAAATCTAGCTGCACAGAGGTAGCACCATTTTGTAGATTGAGAATTAGACCTTCTTTTCTCTATATAAATGCATCCATCTACTATTACTCTGGGTCTTCGGTTCTAACTTGAAAGGCTTGTAATTCCCCATTAACTCCAATAAGCATTTGAAGTACTCGTTGGAGAATGCCTTTCCCTGGGTGGGTTAAATAGTTTCTTAGCATACTATCAGTAAATCAATCTCTTTTCCATGAGTTATATTTCCAAATGAAAGCATTTACTACATACCATATTAATTCACAAAAAGACTTAACAGTGGACCGAAAGCCACACACTACATAGATCTTTTCCTAACAGTGACTCCTAAATATCATTTGTTTATAAACAACCGTTACTATTGCACTTTTGCTGTGTTAATATGAGAAGCAATTGACTTTAAACCTAAACAGACATATACAGATATCTGACTTTGCTTTTGTTATTTTCTGCTGGAAAATGATGTGATTCATTTTATGACCTATCAACATGCTTACAGTACTTTACCAATTCTATTAACTTTAGCTATCATATACTTCATTTTTTTGCTCTCTTCTATAAAGTGCATAATTGCATTTGGATTATTGTGTACATTCAGCATGTAATATTTATAATTCAATGAACTATGTGACTAGTAAGTTGTTCCACACAATGATTTTAGCAAATATTTTGCTACTGAATAGTATAATAGTTGAACTGATGTTACTTGGTCATTCAATACTAGTTTTTCCTGGATTCTATTTCTGTCACAAAATTTAAGGTTTTTTGTAGTCAACCTTTATTTTTGGTAAGAATTTATGTACAGTTAAGCCTAAGGTAGGTTATAGCATGATATATTACTCTAAATACAAGTTTTTAAAACAGTAAATAATCATTTCTTTATTTATGGAGCATGTCTTTCACAGGCTAGAACAGTAAATGCACAGTAAATTCATTAGTACTAAGACAATGGAACAGAAACCATAGCCTATATACCAAGTCTCTGTGTAAGAGTAGAGATAAAATTTGATGCTCTACAAATGATTGAATTCACCAGTTTAAATGATACTAGAACTTATTTGATACTAGACATTATTTGCCAGAATTACATATATGTCCTTAATTCACCCAAGAGTTTTAGAAAGTAAAACATTATCAAATTTCCAGAAGTGGGGAGAATAGTGAATATTTACCAAACAGTTCAGCATTTCAAAATTAAAAGAACATTAAATAATGACTGTTTGACTAATTGTATTTTTTTATTTCTATATGACATTGAAAAATTCATATGTTACCTTAATCCTGAATTTTAATTACAAGTGGATACCAAAATCTCTTATTTCAAACCAAATGTAATGCAACAGAGTGTCAGATTGGAATATTTTAACAGCAAATATGTTAGTGTATGTATATTAAGAAATCAGAATGAATATACAACTACATTTGTTAAGTGTTATAGTGCTAATGATTTTGGAATACAATGACATAGTTTTCAAATTGATTTATATAAAATATATACAGCACTGTACAAATGTTCTATTACTTATAGCTCAAAGAATTACTTTAAGAATAAAAATAAGAAACATGTATTTTAATTAAAATAACTAAAATTATTCTAAAACCACTTGTTAAACAAATAAACAAATTTTGTATATAACTTTGACTCTTTATGATCTAGATCTGTAGAACTTATTCATATAGTATCTTAATCCCAAATACTGCAACCTGAAATTATTTATCCAGCAACTACTTCATGTATCATAAGAAAGTCAAATATGGGTCCTAGGACCATTATAAATGCCAATTAAATCTCTTACAAATAGTGGTCTTAGATATTATTGAGTCATTGATAGATGATATTAATTATCCTAACCTCAAAAACTAAAAAAATATATTGAGTTTCAGAAAAATTATTTTTTGTAAAAATATAACAACTAATTATAATATATATTTGCAAGCATATCAAATAAAGTTCATTTCCAATATTGAGAAAATACTATATTTGGCATATGTAAAAATTTTTATAGAAATTCATTATAATTTAGCACTCTCTTTTTTAAAAAAATTGCTGTTAGAAAAGATGAAGTAATGAAATTTACCTGCAAATGGATGGTCATGGAGAGTATCATGCTGAGTGAAATTAATCAGAAGGAAAAGGTCAGATATAGAATGACTGCATTCATTCATGGGATAGAGACATATACTAGTATTCTACTTATTGTGGGAAATGTAAGGTCAGAGTAGAACTTCAGCATTGACTATACACAAAGAGATTTATATGATAAACCCTAAATGTCTGTAGGCAAGCCACAACGTAGAGAACGTGTGTGCTATAGAGGCAGGCTGGGGGAGTTGGGAGGGAATGTGGGGACATTGGTGTTGGGAATGGGGCACCCGTGGAGGGATGGGTGTTGGAACACAGAATGACTGAAACCCAATTATGAACATCTTTTTTTTTTTTTTTTTTTTCTTTTTGGGTCACACCCGGCAATGCTCAGGGGTTTCTCCTGGCTCTACACTCAGGAATTACTCCTGGCGGTGCTCGGGGGACCATACGGGATGCCGGGGATCGAACCAGGGCCAGCATGGGCCGGCTGCGCAAAGGCAAACGCCCTACCCTCTGGGCTATCGCTCCGCCCCAAATTATGAACAACTTTGTAATTGTATATCTCACAGGTATAATAAACATTTTTATTAAACACCATGATTTAAAAGCTACAAATCTCTTCACATTGCAGTTGTCATAAGCATCCATTGCTCAACACCGCTCCCACCACCAGTGTGCCCCTATCACCATCCAAAAGTCACCTCATTCCACCTACACCCAATCCCTGCGCCCAATCCCCCAGCCGGCTCCAATCACACTGATCATTGAAACATACATTTGGGAATTGTTTTGATAAAGACCTGATCCTGTCTTGGGGTTGTGCGGCCTGGGACAAATCTGTATCCCTGGTGCTGTTGTCGGTTCTCCACGGAGATCGATCGTGTGGCCTGATTCATATTCCTGGTCCAACGGCTTCTGCACAGCTAATGGACGTGAGGGGGATGAGTGAAGAGGCCTCTTTCCCTGCTTCAACGCAGTCTAGCGCAGTCACAACGACCTGGCACCCTTACTGACCTCTGAAGCTCTGTTGGAACAGAACAAGAGAGGAGCCAGTTCCCATTCTTGCTGCTTTATAGTCGATTTGGCAGAGGACGAAACTGTATCTCTTGTGCCCTTATTGGTTCTCCCAGGAGGTCGGCTCTTGTGTCCTGATTCATAGTCGATGTTGAACCGGTCTCTAATTTAGCTCTCTTTAATCTTGGTCAGTTCCCTGTACTGCTTTTATGGAGCTGCTATTTATTGAGACTCAAAAAAAAAAAAAAAGATTAGTACATTTTGTTCTAAAACTGTTATACTAAGTAGAATAACTTTCAAGAATGCATTTTGTGGCTCAATTAAACATATTGCAAAAATCACAAAGGCATCTTAGACATTTTTATTAAGTATATATCTTCCACAGGAAAAAATTATACTACTAAAATGATGACAGAAAGGGGGCACATATGTAATGTTAAAATATTAAGATACTCTTTCTTTTAGAGTTGAGAAAGCAACATTTTCTAGTAGAAAACATTTCAGTGAGCTACTTTGGAAATTTCTGGATATCATCTCAGCTTTCAGTCAAAATTTAGAAAAAATATAAGACTTTGAATGAAAATTGAAGCCAAACATAAAATTTGTAGACGGGGGCTTTTACAACTATGCACTAGTCTTGTGTGTCATAGAAATGAGCTGTCTCTTATCCTCAGCTTCCTTCACTGTAAATAAAAAAATAACATCAAAAGAATTTTAGAAATTCTTTCTAAAATTCTTACTTGTGAGTACATGGGAAACATATTGGGTAAAATGCAATATATATATACTCACAAAACTTTTTCCTACTTTTTCTTTCAGACGTTTTCCAATAATTACCAAATAATATGGTAGAGACTCTTTATATTCCATTATATGAGACAATATAAAATGTAGAGAATTAGTACAGACCAAATTTGTAATATAGTTTTTGCTTTAAAGAACCACTACTTTAGAATTTACTTTTAATTTCTAATGCTATTTGAGACCACAAATCTCATTCATACATCTTGAGTTAGATTATATTTTCTAAAACATTAAAGCATACTCAGACTTGGTTGCAAGTGTGTCTTCACTTAAAAGTTGTGTGTTCACAGTCTTTTTGTATGGGGAGATGAAGCACATGAATTGATATTGAACAGCATAACTGGAAAAACTGTATTCAGTGGCAACAAATAGAGTCACTGAATTTCAATGTCTGTTTTTCAGTTGTATGTGACTACAGGTTAATTACTTAATCGATCTAGTCTTTAATGTATTGGAGGTATGGGGACAGGAAGATAATCTATTTCACAAGGTTCAAGGAAGTTTTTTTGAATAACTGGTTATTTTTTTTTCAATTTTTATTTAGGCATTGGATTATACTGTTAATAACATTTCCAGACACATGATGTTACTGAAACTTTACAAAGAACACCCCTCCTTACATGCTTTGGATGAGTATTTTTTTCTTTTTTTTCTCTTTTTTGGGTCATACCCGGCAATGCTCAGGGGTTACTCCTGGCTCTGCACTCAGGAATTACTCCTGGAAGTGCTTGGGGGACCATATGGAATGCCGGGGATCGAACCCAGGCCTAGCACAGGCCAGCGCGCTGCAAAGCAAACGCCCTACCCGCTGGGCTATCGCTCCAGCCCTGATATGAGTATTTTTAAAACATGATTGCTTTAAAAATCAAGACCAGGGTCCGGAGAGGTATTGTAGTAGGTCTGGCACTTGCCTTACAGCTGACCTGAAAATAATCCAGGGCACCCATATGGTCCTCTGACGGCCACCAACAGTGATCCTTGAGCATGGAGCACAGAGAGTAAGCATTGAGCACTGAGGAATCGGTTAAAAAACCAAAGGGAAAAACTGAGGTCATAGTGATAATCTGCTATTTAAAACTTTCGCATACTTCACCACAATATGAAAATAGCATTTCTCTTATACAACATTCTTTTTATGGTTAAAAGCTATTAATTTGGAATAAAGACAATCTAAACATGCTTTCTAGTTGAATTGACATACCTTAACTTTTTATATTTAAACAGAGAATCCTTATAACTCAATTTTTGTATATGTTTTAAGGTTTAAATAAGATAAATTCTGAGAATTTCTGAAACAAATACATATGAATTTAAATTATTTAACATATTTTAACAATATTAACATATTGACAAATTTCACTTTCTAACAATAATGTTCATTTGTACTCTGATTAAGTATATGAGATTTTTTTTTATATGGAACATAAATATGTGTGATTTATATTTAAGGTATTCTGGGCTTGTTAAATTAAAAAAAGTTTAAATATAAAGATGGTAGCTATATTCCAGGTGCTGAACACTAAAATATATTCAATGAAAATATACCAGTCATCAGCCATGGAAAGTGTGATGGAAAGAAATACAACTATTTTATTTCCACTTTTTACCATTTAAAAACTGTGACATTTTATAGTCAGACTTGCTGAATCATTTTTCTCATTTTAGCAATGTACAAAGGAATCAGTGGTGCAGGCAAGTAGTAAATGATGGTATTATCTATGCCCCAAATCCATCATTTCGATGCATTTTGATAATTAGTCTCTGAGTACCAAAACTGCATTATCAAGAGAATCACATCTTTCAAATGTCTTAATTATAATATTTAAGGATCAAAAAAATATCCTGCTTAATTAACTTTTTTCTGTGATTTTTACATTTTGCTTATGTACTTTTCTGCTGTTTTCTTTTAAAAAATTCCTATTTTTTTCTATTGCTTGATTTGTTACCTTCCCAGTCCTCTTGCTATTTAAAGGATAGACTACATGAGTTCTGTCAGATAAGAACTACGCAGTCTGTGAATGATTAAAGGTCAGCTCGTCATAGTTCAGGTAGTTTGTTAATTTTACCCTTCTTCAACTTGTCCTGAAGATTATGCTCTCTGCTTCTTAGTGCTCCTTTACTCAAGTAATTTTCTGCAGGAAAGCATAAATTCTGATGAAAACCTTCTTCAACTCTGTGCATATTCCTAGGCACAAGATGGGTTATAATTTCTCACAAGATAGCAATGTTATAAACAAAAGAAGAATGGTTTTAAGATTTCAGGGCTTTGCAAGACCTAAGTTTAGAAAGCAAACAGCATCACTCTTGCCATTCTCTTATCAATCAATCAAGCTATAAATCAAGTCCAGATGCAAATCAGGAGGGCAGACAATTGTTAGGAGATAAAGTAAAATTTGGGGGTCATATTTATAGTCTTCTTTTTGCTATGCTCTCCATTCAAATTTGTAACCTAGTTATTTATTTATCTTATTTAAAACCATACTTAAAAAACCTCCACCCTCCATATTCATTCATTTATTAATATAATGTACAAACCTTAAAGTTCTTTAACATTATATATGGGCTTACCTTGTAGGGTTCTTCTTTTCCCTGCCATTTAGGAGTGATGCCTAAACATAGTGATAGGAGTAAACCCTAACCATAGCCAAGTGTGGCTCAGATTACTCCCCTCCCTGATTTATTTTATGATATTTAGATCAATAACTGATCACAACCCTGCTCGTCAGAGTCCCACTTTACAGTCATCTATTTGAAGGCCAGGTATGCCTGATCCAGAGACTCAGAGACATGGGGTAGAGCTGCTACCAGTTCTCCCTGTGCCCAGCTGGTGGAGAGGTGCCCAGGAGGGAAGGCAGGTTTCAGCCCTGACCTGTCATCTCAGCAGAGCATCAAAAGAAGCCAGAGGAACCCCTACACCATGAGGGCCACCATTTTCAACATACAGACTCCACAGCTCGTCAGAGCTCCACCAGCAAAAAAGCTGATCTCTCCCGTTGAGGTTCAATACATGCAAGAGATGATAGGCTACTACAAGAGTATCTCACCCGCCCACCAGAGCCTGGCAAGCTATCCCTGTCGTATTTGATATGCCAAGTACCAGTAAAATTATAGACCTCATTCCCAAGACCTGAAGGAATGGATTGAGGCTCCTCATGTTCCTGGAACAAGCAGTTGCCCTTGGGCTACACTAGCATGTGCAGGACCTATGGAGATGTTACTGGTGCCCGCTTGAGCAAATCAATGAACAATGGGAAAACAAGTGATACAAGACAAGTGATAGATCAATAACTATGTCCTTTTGTTAAACTCATAGACACTGATTAGTTTCTTCTGAGAAAGTTAAGAAATTTCTTAGAACTTAGTGATGTTTATCATTCATCTAAGAATAACAAATGTATTATAAATATTGTTATTTTTAGAACACTGTTATCTAAGGTTTTTTATAATATTCCTTACTAATGAAGGTTTCAAGAAGGTTTTGAGATATCAAATCTAAGAACTTTTCAATCTTGAGATTGAACATGTTCATGGAAGAAGGACCTGGTATAGTAAATGTTTTATGCAAGTCTGATGTTTGTTATTTCTTTGGAAGTAATTCTTGTCAAAGGCAATTTAAAATCTGGTTTTATTCATTATTTTGAATGTAGAATTGAAATGGTGATAAAGTCTCATTTTATAGATGTTTGTCTGCATGTAAATCTATTTACTGTATTTGGAGTATCGAACACGCATCGGACAGCTTGCCAGTCTCTGCCATGCGGGCGCTGTATTCTCATTACTTTGTGGGACTCTCTCAGAGGGGGTGGGTAGAATATTTATGATAATTTGAAGGTAAATTGCGCGGCCGCATAGCTGCTGCGTGCAACGGGGAAGCTGGTTTCTGCTCTTTAAACATTAGCCAAGCAGCACAAATGCTGGCTGACTTCGACCGAGAATGTGGAAAGATAGGTCTACAGCTGAATCTAAAGAAAACAATGTTCATGAAGAATGAAGTAGTTCCTGAGGCCCCTTTCACTCTCAATGGAACAAACATCTCTGTTTTTTTTTTTTTTTTTTGCTTTTTGGGTCACACCCGGCGATGCTCAGGGGATATTCCTGGCTCTGCACTCAGGAATTACTCCTGGCAGTGCTTGGGGGACCATATGGGATGCCGAGGATCGAACCCGGCCGGCACAGGCCTGCCGCATGCAAGGCAAATGCCCTACCCGCTGGGCTATCACTCTGGCCCCCGGAACAAACATCTCTGAATGCAGCAGTTATGTGTACCTAGGTCGAGAAATCAACATGATGAATGACCTAAAACCTGAGCTGCACAAGAGGAAGAGAGAAGCATGGAATGCCTTCAAAGGCATCGAAGACATAGCTAAAAAGGACATAGAACCTCCGGCTCCGGGCACATCTCTTTGACTCCACCCTTCTCCCTGCATTAGCATACGCCTCAGAGACCTGGGCCCTATGAAAGCAGGATGAGAATGCTATTCGGGTTTCCCAGAGAGGAATCGAAAGAGCTATGCTTGGAATATCATGCCTCACTCAAGCGAGAGAAGGAATCCGGAGTTCTGACCTCCGTAGCTATTCCAGAATCAGTGATGCTGTCTCGTTTGCCAAGGCTTCAAAAAATCAGATGGGCTGGACATGTAATGCGATTTGGAGATGACCGCTGGACTAGAGCTGTTACCGACTGGATCCCATGGGATGTCAAAAGATCACGTGGCCGCCCACCTACAAGATGGTCAGACTTCCTTGTAAAGACCCTGAAGGAACGGTTTGAGGCTCTTCTTATTCCTGAACCAACCAGATGCCATTGGGGTACATTGGCACGTGATAGGGTCCAATGGAAATGTTACTGGCGCCCGCTCGAGCAAATCGATGAATAACGGGATTCAAGTGACCAAGTGATCAAATCTATTTATTATTGATATCATTGGACTATAGTGGAATTTATAGAAATCTTTCATAAGATGAGGTACTTTTCTAAAGGCATTGTGTGGAAGTCTTCATGATTATTTCTGCTATTTTTTATATGATACTGATGTTTTATGTTTACTTAATATTAGAAATAATATGTTGATAAGTTTTCTTTTATAGTCTTATTGCTCTATAATTATCACACTCATCTCTGAGAAATGACAGAATTCACCAGTACTACTGTGAAAATATTAAACACATATTGCTACATATTATAAATATATATTTGTTTATTTACAATATTTTCATTATGTTGCATTACAGCTCTAAGTAGATATACTACTTTCACTGAGTTGATAATATTTCTTTTTCTCTCCACTGCTATGTATGTGAGTGTGTTTCTGTCTATGTGTGGTGGGATATTTTGATGCAGCTAGAATACCTGGCTGTAATTTAGTCACTCAGCTTAAGGGCATATTCTTTATACATTTTTCCATCTAGAAGCTTTCCTTTATTTATACATCTCAGAATTGTGGTAGCCTGACTATATGTGTACATGCAACATGTACCTGCTTCATTTTTAGGCACTTAGATGTGCTTTCTAAACTATGGTGTCATTAGGTATGCAATTGAGAAAAAAAATCCACCATATTACTGTTTCTTTTGCATTGCGATGTCATTTGACAACTTGCTTATTCTCCTCGGACTTAACTTTAGTGGAATTAAGTGTCAGCAGAAAAATATTTTTGTTTGTTTTTATTTCCCAAGGTACATATTAAGTTTGTTTTTAAGAAACTGAGCATGATATTGTTTCAATTCATCCATAAAACAAATGGCTCTAAAACAATCCATGAGATAAAGTGAAAAGCCATATCTATTTTTCCAACATCATAGTATATTTCAACCATATAAGCAAAAGAATGATATTTATCTTTGGTAAAATCTCTTTTTGATGCCTTATTTCTGTTTTTTAATTTCTTTCTACAAATGTGTATCTTAATAAGTATATATGTTTACCTGTAATGAGCAAAGAAAATTGTAGGTAATAACTGTAGAGTAAGGTCAGAAATACTTGAATTATGAATAAATACCATTGTATTATTGTAGGGTCATTTTTTGGTCCATCTCTGTAATTTGGCATTAGTTAAAAACAAACAAATATTAAAAAGCAAAGTTAATATAAATAAAACTTTTTATTTTAGCTTTCTTCTATCAAAAAGCTAGGTTTATAGGAAATACTTTAAGAGAAAGTAAATGTAAGTAAGCCCAGATAGTATTTCAAAGCATTTATTAAATTGATAATTGTTCCACACCAAATTATTAATTGCTAACATTGTGCAATTGATTTATATATTTATGCATAAGTTGAAAAGAATATAAGTATACTTTACCACGATTAAATATATTAAAGTTATATTTGAGTGTATTTTCAGCTAGCAAAAAATACATAAAAGCTGCATATCATATCATCATTAAAGATAAATAAATGATCATAGTTATCAATGGCTTGCTAACATAGGCATTTTTATATGACAGATAACTCAAATGGGGGTCAATTTCATTGCTTAGTCTATGTTAATTCCGTATTACTTATTAAATGAAATTGGCTTAAAATATTTAATAATTCTAAGTGTTCAGATGAGTATCATATGTAAACACAAATCAGAATTTGATAATTTTTTATTCTGATATATGTATACTAAAATCAAAATAAAGGATATACATATATGTATCAGAATAAAATCATTCTCAAATTCTGATTCATGTGTTTAGATGATATACATATATATGAAGAAATATATATATTATATATAATATATAGAGAGTGTATATATATACACATATATACTCTCTCTTTATATATATATACTCTGAATGATTTAAGTTGTGCACCTAGTCATGAATCTGTGATTTTTTCTACTCAAATGTTTCTAGAAGATATTATCTTATATATCACATTATATATGTGTGTTTTAAAGATAATAAATTTCTTTCCCTCCATAGGCAAAGCTCAAATTACTTGTGATAATGCTGCATACAATTGCAACTAATGTGCTTTGCCTAATAAATACTTGAATATCAAAATAATATTAGTAATTGTCTAACAAGAAAAAAAGATTTAATTGATAAAAAAGATATCTCAATGATTTAAAAACATTGCCTTAAGTGATAGAGGCATGGAATAATAAACCTGGACTTAACCTAATACTTTCATTCTTTCTATTATTTTTAATTTTTCAAAAATTTCATATGATTTAATGCCTTTTTGATGAATTTTAATATTTCAGACTACCGCTTATAACTATTTTACCACACAAGGTATGCTTAATTTTAAAGGTGAAAAAAATTACATACTACTAATCTAATAGGAACTGATAAAATTAAAAGAATAAAGAAATCTAAAAATTATCACAGATATTTAGAAATTCACTACCAAAAATATTAAGATAGTAGGCTTGATTCTTGTCAAATTTTTACTACTTCTAAAGTACCAATAATCAATCATTGCTGTTATATCAAAATATGTCCCAAATAAAGAATCATAAAATATAGTATTGTAAACATGTGAGTATCATTTCAACAAAGTTAGTCTGTATATATTGAAGTAGGCAATAAATATATGAGAATAACACAGAAAATAGCTAACATACAAGGCTGAAAATACAAAGGAGAGAGGGAAAAAGCTGTTTGAGAAAACAGATATTAATGGAAGCTACATTTTATTTTTTGTTATTGTTTGATTTAAAGAAATATGAAGAGCTGCAAGTGCACTCTTTGGTTTTATTGCTTAATTTGTTATTGGCCAAGTCTTCAAAAAGATTTAAGGGTGAGTCCCTGTTGCTATTTGCCTCGAGCTGATGTGTAACCTTTGGGAAGTGCTCTGGGAGCAGATCTTATATCTTTGCCTTTTTCTCTATTGTGTTTCCTGAAATGTTTCTCTCATTTTTCTGCTGGCTTTGACTTTAATCTTTGTATGTGTTCACTTTAATATTTTGATGACTTCAATTAATGGACTAATAGTCTTTTAAAAGACTAATTGGAAAGATGCATGAGATTTAAACAGAAACAATGTATATTTTGAAGAAACTGTTATGCTCATGTTCAAAAAATTTTATTTTGTATTATAGATCTCCAAAAAAGAAGAAAGTGTACACTATTATAAATGCTGGGTATTTTTATGACAATTTTGTTTTAGGTTTGCATATCACTGATTAAAAATCCCTGTTTGACCAAAATTGTTCGCTTTACTTTCATTATAATTTGATAAGAATATTTGAATATGAATGGAAAGAGGGAGCTATAAAAGACTGGGTCTACTCCACTTCAAATATATGAGATAAAATATCAAATGCAGTTGTTTTATTTGTTCCGTAAAGAACTAAAAACAATTAACTAAGAATTTAAATACTGTAGGTGAATATTTAATTATATCTTAAAAAGAACTCTCCTAAGTATTTAATATATATACATATATGTATATGTGTATACATTGATATATATCAATATATCTATATCTATATCACTATCACTATCACTATCACTATCTTCCCGTTCATCATCTATTTGCTAGAGCAGGCACCAGTAATATCTCCATATGTCCTTTCTCATGCTAATAGAACCCAAAGGCATCCAATTGCTCCAGGAACATAAAGAGCCTCAAACCATTATATTAGATCATGGGAATGACCTAATATAAATGTTTCTAGTATTTGGCATATCAAATACGACACGAACAGCTTGCAAGGATTGCTGTGCCGGTGGCATACTCTTGTAGTTACCTCTAAATAAATCATTTATTGATGAACCGCGCAGCCACTAGCGGCTGTGAGAGAGAGCCAGACTGTGATAGTCTGGTCTGCTGGGTGAAGTTGGGATGAGAGGAAGTCCGGATGTGGAAAATGGTGGCCCCTCATGTAATCGGGGGGGTCGTCTGGCTTGTTGTGAGGCTCTGCTGGGGTGGGGGGGCCAGGGCTAGAACCCGCCATGCCTCCCGGGTGCCTCATGAGCAGCTGGGCACAGGGAGAGCAAGTTGCAGCTCTGCCCCATGTCTGAGAATCTCTGGTTCAGCATACCTGGGCCGGATTGAAAAAAAAAAAAAAAAACTGCTGCAGCGTGGGTGTCGATGATCCGGGCTGTGAGAGTCTGGTCTGCTGGGTGGAGTTGTGACCATAGGGAAGTCTGGGTGTGGAAAATGGTAGGCAACATGGAGTAGGGGGAGGGTGGTCGGGCTTGTTGTGAGTTTCTGCTGGGGTGGAAGGCCAGGGCTAGAACCCACTATGCCTCCCGGGTGCCTCACGAGCAGCTGGGCTCAGGGAGAGCAAGTAGCAGCTCTGCCCCATGTCTGAGAGTCTCAGGTTCAGCATACCTGGGCCGGATTGAAAAAAAAAAAACTGCTGCAGGGTGGCTATCGATGATCTGGGCTGTGATAGTCTGGTCGGCTGGGTGGAGTTATGACCAGAGGTAAGTCCAGATGTGCAAAATGGCGGGCCCCTTGGAGTAGGGGATGGTGGTCTAGCTTGTTGTGAGGCTCTACTGGGGTGTCAGGCCAGGGCTAGAACCGGACATGCCTCCTGGGAGCCTCACGAGCAGCTGGGCACAGGGAGAGCAAGTAGCAGCTCTGCCCAATGTCTGAGAGTCTCTGGTTCAGCATAACTGGGCCAGATTGAAAAAAAAAAAACTGCTGCAGAGTGGCTGTCAATGATCTGGGCTGTGATAATCTGGTCTGCTGGGTGGAGTTTGACCAAGGGTAGTCCGTATGTGGAAAATGGCGGGCCCCATGGAGTAGGGGAGGGTGGTCTGGCTTGTTGTGAGGCTCTGCCGGAGTGGCATGCCAGGGCTAGAACCCACCATGTCTCTGGGGTGCCTCACGAGCAGCTGGGCACAGGGAGAGCAAGTAGCAGCTCTGCCCCATGTATGAGAGTCTCTGGTTCAGCATAACTGGGCCAGGTTGAAAAAAAAAAACCTGCTGCATGGTGGCTGTCTATGATCTGGGCTGTGATAATCTGGTCTGCTGGGTGGTGTTGTGACCAGAGGGATGTCCCGATATGTGAAAATGGCGGGCCCCATGGAGTAGGGGAAGGTGATCTGGCTTGTTGTGAGGCTCTGCTAGGGTAGCAGGCCAGGGCTAGAACCCGCCATGCCTCCCGGGCACCTCACGAGCAGCTGGGCACAGGGAGAGCAAGTTGCAGCTCTGCCCCATGTCTGAGAGTCTCTGGTTCAGCTTACCTGGGCCGGATTGAAAAAAAAAAAAAACTGCTGCAGGGTGACTGTTGATGATCTGGGCTGTGATAGTCTGGTCGGCTGGGTGGAGTTGTGACCAGAGGTAAGTCTGGATGTGGAAAATGGAGGGCCCCATGGAGTGAGCAGCTGGGCACAGGGAGAGCAAGTAGCAGCTCTGCCCTATGTCTGATAGTCTCTGGTTCAGCATACCTGGGTCGGATAGTTCAGCATCCCATCCCCTAATATCTAATTTTTGAAATGGAAGGTACAGGGAGGGGTGAGGCTCATTAGCTGTAGAGCACATGTTATTGATGTGTGACTTCCTGGGTTTAATCTTGGTTTTGGAAACAAATAGGCAATGAGACACATACAAAAGCAGAAAAATGTAATCTATGATAAAAAATGCAAATTACAAGATACAAATTCAGATGCTTATGTTGTAGGCAGACAGACAGGGGGTCCCCACTTGGCAATGAATTCTTCCCCTAAGGCTGTCCAAAGTCACCTTTTGGAACCAGGAACCAAGACTTGATAAGACCCATTAACCAACAACAAACTCTGAGGGAGCTGAGTCAATCTTTCTCTGCCCAGCCCTTAATCCGGCTACATTCCAAGACAGAAGATCCAAAGTTCAAGAAAAAAGAGATTTCAAAAGACCACTCCCAAAGTCTACTCCCTTGGCAACGGCCCTAGCAAATTAGGTTGAAGTCCCATATGGGAGTAGCTTGGGGAGAAATCTATAAAAGCCATCCTGACCAGAGGACTGTGCACACATGCTGCATGAGCACACATGCTGCCTGAGCTCATGTGGCCAAGCACATGTGGTGCTGCCTGAGCACGTGTGTTACCTGCATCTCCCCTCTTGAGATGTGTACTCTCTCTCTGTAAAACTTCACTGCTTGTCGACTCCTGAAAATTCTTTTTCTGCGAGGAAGACAAGAACCCTGAGGAAACCCTGGGTGAGGCCTAGAACTGACTTTCCTTTCCTGCAAAGAGCAATTCCTTGCTCCAACCTGAGTCCGTGTCTCCCCCAAAACCTCGCGTGGTGGGGATCAACTCCAGTTTCTAGAGAACAAGCCGATGTCAGGTGTGGCTTGACGGCCACCTGGTGGGGCTGGTGGGGCTCAGGCTCACATCATGCATGGGCTTATCGCAGAATTTATCCATCCTAAGCCTGCCCAGCGGGTCCTGGGTGACAGAGGCCGCTGGGGAGAAAGCTGACCATCTCTTTCCCCTTCTGGCCTCACATAAGCCACCCGTGAGGCCCGCCTGCATCACTTATTTATAGGAGGTGTAGTTTGCAGTAGGATTGAGTCCTTGCTTTAATGTTGTGATGTGGCGATGCTAATTAGTCACCAGTGTCTCAAGAGTCCTTCACCATTTCACTACTGCCTAGTCCACTTTTCCCCACTTGACTTCTGAAAGCCAGTTCTACAGTTCATGTCTCAGGAAAAAACTAGAACTACGTAAATGTTAAATGAGTTATCATAAATGTTTCATAACGTATAAAATGCATGCATGTTCCACACCATCAAAAACAGATATGAAAAATATAAAAAGACAAATTAAACATAGATATATAGACAATGGTGTCTTTGATAAAAATTACTCTGTTTTTCATTATAAGATTGACATTTTAGAAGAAATAGTAAGCTATTATTTAGAAATAAAGGCAAAGAAAAATAATTTAAATGAACAAAGCAGAATAGTAATATATGGAAAAGATGTTAGGAAAACTATATAAAAACATGTTTTTGATGTAGGCAGATAGATAAGAGAGGGCCCATGGAAATGAAATTCCTAGGATGTAATAAAGCCGATAGTCCTAAGTCTGTCCTTAACCACCTTGTGGAATCAAGAACCAGAACTTGATAAGACCTTACCTGGAGGTAGCCCACACCAGAGAATGCTGGAAGCCACCTTCCAAGAAACAGAGGAACAGGAACAGAGGTCATGAGTAGGACTTTTCAAAGAAGACCACTTCCAACTCCCCACCACATGCCCCCTCCCACCAAACTGCCCTTGCAACTGACTTTTGCCTAGGTAGAAGCCCATTGTGGGGACAGACTGGGAAAAAACTATAGAAGCATTTGTGAACTAAAGAAGTGGATGCATATGCTGCAGATTCCATGTGCTGTTTGAGCCCATGTAGCACCTGAGCACATGTGGCATCACCCCTCTTGAGATGTTACTTTCTCTCCTCTCTCCCCATCCTATAAACCTTCAAATAAAATCTGTTCTTATTTCACTCCTTGTCTCCTCCTGAAATTCTATTTCAGAGAGGCAAACACTAAAACCTGCAAGGCCTGGAAATGGCCTAGCTTTCCCAGGGGTTGGGTGGGGGGGTCGACTAAGGGTGGATTGAAGGAAAGTGACCCTCTCCCTTCCCTCCTCACAAAAGCCACCCATGGGGAGGGGGTACCTACATCATTTTTACATGAACATGAAACTATTGTCTACTAGTAGTTAGTTGAATAGCTCCCATCTCACAAATGTTCCAATTCATTTGAATTCCAACTATAGGAATGAACTCCACTTATCTACAGAAAAATAGATGGTGCTAAAAATTGCTAAACTCTTGGCATAGGAATAAAGAACTAATTTTCAGTGTGTATGAGAATTGGGTTAGGGGATAACTGGGGGCAAGGTCAGAATAGTGTAAACATAGGGTACTGATAATAGTAAAAGTAGTAATGCTGTGTATGTTTGAACACGTTAGCCCCCCAATAATATTGTAACTAAGCAATAATGTGTAAAATTCAAATTTTTAAATACATTTATAATATAAACATTTTAAATAAAGAAGAAAATTAGAGTGAAACAGTCCAAATTAAAAAATAAATGGTTCCCAAAAAATATGATTAAATCACACTCTTAAGTTTTATATTAGGTGATTTGTTTTCCCAACAAAATTTGTTAGTTTTTCTCTTCATTTTTTATAATTACATTACAATGAATTTATCTTAGTTTTATAGATAAAAAATTTAAGGACTGGGCCAGAGCGATAGCCCAGCGGGTAGGGCGTTTGCCTTGCACATGGCCGCCCATGCTGGCCCAGGTTCTATCCCTGGCATCCCATATGGTCCCCGAGCAACGCCAGGAGTGATTCCTGAATGCAGAGCCAGGAAAACCCCTGAGTATTGCTGGGTGTGACCCAAAAAAGCAAAAAAAAAAAAAAAAAAGGATCTTTTTGTGTGATCACTTTATCAAATCGCTTTTGCTAATAAACATAGATACGTTGGGATTACATTTATAATTTTGCTAATTTGACAATATGCTTGTTAAAGATTTTGTAATCTAAACAAATCTAAACTAGGTGATTTGTTTTGAAAATAAAGATAAGGTAAAATTTTACACCCAAGTTATAGGTATAGATTTTATACCCATACATGGGTATGAATTTATAAATTTTATATCTAAGTTATATCCAGTATGGGTAGCACTTGTCTGTGTGGAGATTCTGGTTCAAGAACATAACGTTAAATTATCTTTTCAATAGGCTTAATATCTTTATGTTGATGAAAGATGGAAATGGCTTTATGGCAAATACTTTAACTAAGGTTGCTAACCATACTTAAAATACAGTAATTGGTCAATAGTTTCCGCAGTTTTCTGCAGTTTCAAATGAGATGATTTGAAACTGAAAAAAAAAAAAACAGTTGAGGTAAGCCTAGTGCAGATTGTGTTGATGTTATTTGTATTTTACATATTAAATACAATTATATTTTCGCCATCAGCTGCTAGATGTGTTTTCCCCTTTCTTCATAGATTTTTTTTAATTCTTCCAAACTTTTATTTATTTTTTATATATCTTCTTTTTTAAAAATATTTTATTACATCACAATTACAAAGATGTTCATAAGATGTTCATACTTGGGTTTCGCCATACAGTGTTCCAACACCCATCCTTCCACCAGTGCCGATTTCCCACCACCAATATCCCCGATTTCCTCCTGCCTCCCCTAGTCTGCCTCTATGGCAGGTTCTTTATTTCTTTCTCTCTCTCTCTCTTTTGCTCTCTCTCTCTCTCTTTCTCTTTTCCTTCCCTTCCACATTGTGGATTACAATACATATATTAAGAGGTTGTCATGTGTATCTTTTTGCCTGCATTTAATGCTCAGTTCTAGGTTGGTATTAGCACTTTCGACAATTGTTAGCACACTGTTCCATTCTCTTTTTTCCTAGGCTCCTGACCCCCCACACGTTTGTGATAATTTCTACCTCTGACAAGACCTCCTGATCCATGTTTCGCCTGACCTTGGATATTGGTATCATAATATGTACACATATATATTTATGTCATGCAAATAAATGCAGTCATTCTTTTTTTTTAAATTTTATTTGCTTTTTGGGTCACACCCTGCAATGCTCAGGGGTTTCTCCTGCACTCAGGAATTACTCCTGGTGGTGCTCGGGGAACCATATTGGATGCCGGGGATCAAACCCGGTCGGCATGGGCCAGTCGTGTGCAAGGCAAATGCCCTATCCGCTGGGCTATTGCTCCGGCCCCCATGCAGTCATCCTATATCTGTCTCTCTCCTTCTGGCTAATTTCACTCAACATGATCCTCTCCATGTCCATCCATTTATAGGCAAATTTCATTACTTCAATTTTTCTTGACAGCTGTATAGTATTCCATTGTGTAGATGTACCAAAGTTTCTTTATCCAGTCATCTATTCTCGGGCACTCTGGTTCTTTCCAGATTTTGGCTATTGTGAATAGTGCTGCTATGAACATAAATGTGGGGATGATGTTTCTGCAGCTTATTTTTGGCTTCCCAGGGTATATTCCCAGGAGTGGTATGGCTGGGTCAAATGGGAGTTCAATTTCTAGTCTTTGGAGGAATGTCCATATTGTTTTCCAGAAAGACAGTACTAGTCGACATTCCCACCAACAATCTTCATAGATCTTGAGGTCTGTGACAATTGTCTCAATTTCTCTTTTCAAAAGGATAACCCCGCATATAATTAAAGTCCCAAGTAATCAGGTAAATGAACATTTCTAGCAAAATAGATATGTACACAATGCAAATCCTACAAACAAAACCAGCCCTTGATATTTTTGCCTGAAATTTTATAAGGAATGGACAAAAAAACAGACTCAATATCTATTTATCTAATGCAAAATTTGTTGAAAATGACTGATACTGTCAATGTTTGTCTGGTTGTTTTATTCTGCACAATTAAAAATTAGAGTTTATTTGATTGGCTGTTTTCACATTATGTAAACACAATGGAAGAGGACATAATTCCAATCACTCCCCTATGGAATGTTTTATGGTAAGTGTTTCTTCTTATGAAAATGTATTTTTCCACTAGGAAACATAACCTACACCTCCCATCAGTAGTTGTTCTCTCTTAAGGTTTATTTTAATCACTTTATGCTTCTGAAAACAGTCTTTTTAAATGCTTTGGTGGACAATGAATTCTGAATAGTAGGTTCTGAGAAACTGTAGAATTTTCACTTGATACGTTAATAATTTTGATGGCAAAATAACTTCAAAGACTGCATTCTAATATATGGCATAAAATGAAATTATTATGGCTTGACTTATTTTGCTTTCTGCCTCATTCTATATCTATCAGCAGCATTATTGCAGTACATAGTAAAACATGAGTGTGGAGATAAGAAACAATTCTCTCTGGTTGTTCTGTACTGAAATATCATATTACTATCAGCTTTGAGGCAATGTTGATACTTATAAGAATTTTTGGAATTCTCTTTCTCCTAAAACTTTTCACTCTGTGAGCATATCTTTCATTTATCATTTGTTCTCTAATATCAAACAAAACATTCACAGATTAAGATAGTTTCTCAATAAATAAAATTTTAAACAGATGGAGAAACCCTCAAATTATTACATTTGCATATATTTACATATCTTCCTCCACATGGTATATTGTTTTAGGGAAATCTCAATAAAGAGATTAAACATATAGCTAGGGAGATAGCTCAAAAGATATAGCATTCATGATAGTGTGAGGGAGGTCTGGATTTGATCTCCAAAAAATCAATGATTTTCCCTTCCCTGCAAAAAAAAAAACCTAAACTATAGATCATATAAAACATTGTATCATATAAAAGTTTGTGATATAAATGCTGTGTTGCTCCTTCATATAAATGTTTTCTTATTTTGAGTGACTTCTTTGCTTTTTCAGACAAATATTCATTCATCTTCAGGTAACTACCTTCTAAGAAATATAAAATATACAATTTATGGAATTGGAAACATAATACAGGGTTAAAGTGTCTGCCTTGCATTTGACTAAGGCAGATTCAATCCTCTGCCTTAGTCTCCTAAAGTCCTTCACATGGTCTCCTAAACTTTACTAGAAGTTATCCCTGAGCAAAGAGCTAAGAGTAAGTCATGATCATCATAAAATGTGGTTACAATAGAAAGCAAAGTAACACTCTTTAATTTCAATAATTTTCCTTTGCTTCATTCTCTATGAATTATCTCAATGACTTAAGATGTTTCTTGGATGGAAAAGATTTTTTTTAGGTATTAGGGTACAGGGTTTGATCTTCGCACTTTTAAGAAGAAAAGCAACTGTTTTAAAATGGAAGACATACAATGTCCAAGAAACAAAATCTTTGTGTTCCCAATGATATGAGTTTTATTTCTGTAATAGTCATTATCTACTCATGTATTTTACTCATGTATTTTACTCATTTTCTTTTATTTACTCGTGTATTTACTCAGAAGCTCAGAGTAGTTTCTGAGCCTTACCCATGTGGCTTTAAAATAACAAAAACAAATACAAAGAAAACACACACACACACACACAAATTCAGCACCCAAAATTTTTACATAACAACAAAAGGCACACTGTTCAAATTATGTCTACATATCTTTCCCTCTAATTTTTCTTATCTCATTTTTTCTTCCTATAGTAATCATCTCCACACAATTGAGAGGACTGGTGCCATGCCTTAACTTGAGCTATCTACTTATACAGTTGAGCCTTCTTCTTAGCCACCATTTAGCTTTAAGTAAACAAAATGTAAACTGTTTCCAATACACCTCTTATTAACAATTCAAATGTCACATAGAATTTACAGTCTAATAATTATAAGTTGCAAATCATTAGTATGTCACAAAATTTATTTACTGCATGCCCACCCAGGGTTTTAATAAAGTGCAATTCTAATTAACAGAAAATATATTGCATTACACATAGGGCTGGTATTAATTCAGGAAAATGCTCTTTTACTTATATTTATATGCACACTAAATGATAAAGTATATGTATGTTTTCTTAATATGGATGAGTTTTATGTGTTTGGTGTTTTTATATCAACATCTTTGAGACACAGATGGAATGCTATAGTGCATTTCAGTGTACTTGCAAAGGAAACATTAAGGTATTGCTTTCTGAGACAAGTAATAGAGAGGTGGAATAACAAAGCAAGCAGTTTACCAAAAAATAATTTTGCTCAGGAGTTTTTCCTGAGGAAGTTATCTCAGTACAAAATTGGGAGTAAAACTGAGAAGTCAGTTAGCTAAGCAATATAGTACTAGTGCCCTATTTAATAGATGAAGTTTGATCTACTGCAAGTTAACAGTTAACACATCATGTCCATATGATTTCAGTTGATATCCCTTCAACCGAAACTGCAAGTCCTTGTGTGTGCAAGTTCATGCACACGCACACACACACACACACACACACACACACGAAGCAAAAGTAGTAAACTGAACCAGATGGAGAGACCATTGTAGTAAAAGTTGAAATCAATTATTCCATATTTAGTGAGGTGTAAGGACTAGGACATTTCCAACATGCCAGCATTGTAGTTAGCCTTTAATCTCAGTGAGTGGAAAGTCTACCAAATAGTTTAGGTCATGGTCTTTTGATCTTTATTTTATGCACATTGCATTCATCTAGCACCCTAGAATCGGTATAGGAAGAGAAAGTAGATGCACCCTTCATGATGTTTATTAATAGCTTGTGACATAAAAATAGCTTTTAAATGTCTAGAAGTGTTGACATTTTGTTACTCAAGTATAAAGATTTTATCTTCATAACTTAGTAATAAATAGTCAATGAAGATTATTCTTCTCCTAGAAGACCAGACTATTTTGTCAATTAAAGCACTCAGAAAGTAGAGTTCTTTTTTCCCATAATCTAAGACTTTCTGTCTATTGTCCTTGAAGTCCTGAAATAGTGTCTCATTTAAGCTTTCATTTTACCCTACAGGCAGAAGGCAGCTGGACCTTGGACAGGAAGAGTGCTCACTGAAGTCAATTGGAGTTTTGACTGCCTGAGGGCTGCAACATCAGGCCCCAAGTCATCTATTATAAATATTTTTGACACATCAGATTCATACACATTCAACTGCAGCTGAAAGGTAAAAAAGGTACAAACTTTTACCTGTTATTTCATGCCTTGAAGGAAAACAACTCTGCTTAAATGATATTCTTTCTTTACTTCAGATTCACTTGAAGGTTGTGATGGTTCCCAAATACCTTAACTACAACTAGAAAAAGATGAGCTATTTCTAGTTAAAAGAAATTATTTTTCTGCCTAGGGAGACCATAGTGTAGTAAGTGTAGCAAGATGTGTCCACTCTTTATCACTTATTACTCACCTCATTAGAATATTTCAGGTACCGAGAAGAGGCATTGATTGTGTTTAGGTATATTTCAATATATTTTGATAGTACAACTATAATAACTGCATTTCTTGGTGGTTTTAAAAATAAAGAAAAATAAAGAGAATTTTTTTTAGATCTTGAAAACTAACAATAATTTCTTTTGTTATTTCAATAGGATTTTATTAACTGAAATGTTCCTTTATCTTCCAAATTTCTTTTTAAGTTGTTAATGAACAATATATTTTTCAAACTAAGTAGTTTCTCATTTAAGGTCTTTCAAATAGGGTGATTCTATTGTGATCTTTGCTGTTCTGTTTAACAGTTTTATCTTACAACATCATCAGTTTTTTAGGAAAAAGAAATGCTAGAATAAATATTAGTAGATGTGCCATGTTTGAATTTCCTTTAGTCACAACTTTAGGTAATTTTATGCTCTATAAATTAGTTTTTACCTATTTCATTTTAGATGCTTATAGTTAACTTATTTGCATAATTCTAAGTTACGAAAATATTAATTGAAATTTAATGCTAATTCAATAAATAAAATATTTGTTTTTCAATATTTGAAAATATTTTCAGCATAAAAAATAGTTAACCATACTTTAGCTCTAGACATAAATTTCACTCCTTAACACTTATATTTAGCAACCTATAAAAATGTTTTTATGCCTCTCTGTATACTGTATATGCACCTATATATTCATACATACACATTATCTATATATATAAACCATTTTAAGGCTACATATTAAACAATCTGGTTACACACACATATACATATGTGTGTGTGTGTGTGTGTGTAGATTCCAAGTATAAGATGCATTATGTCAGAATTTCAGATTTTATTTTCATGGATGAAGAATAATTAAATATAATACCAAATGTTCCTCCTGTTAAAATTCTGCATTCTAACTACATGGTCCTGTGAATGGCAGGAAACCAGAAATAATTCTGTTACTACTTATAGCTAATGAGTCATGACAAATATAAACAACCAAATCATTCAGTAGCATCAAATTTGACCATTCTAGGCTTGATCTACCCGAAGTCCAATTATTTGAGCAATTAAGTAAAAATGTGGCCAAACTAAATGCCGTATATTGTGTAAACAGACCATTGGAATGAATAATTACATTTTTTAATTGAATTGACTTATTTGTGGCAAGTTGACACAATATAGGTTGTCAAACATCTGGTTATTTTCTCCACAAGGTTTTAAACAACAACTCAAATTAAATGAATTAGTTAAGTTTTATTTAGATAAAGGAATTTTTAACTGATTAGCTTTAAAAATATGTCTCATACACAATGAATATATATATAGAAATAGATATATAGACACACAGTGAATTCATTGGATAAAAATGTAGTTAGAAGACATCTGTACCTGTGTATTCAGACCCACTGAGTATATTGCTTAATTTAATTAATATTACAAAACACAAGAGTAGTATTATCATATATTTTGCATATAAAGAAATGTGACAAAATAAGAGAACTCTATTTCTTTTTAGAAGGAAAAGGATGTTCACAGAGAATGTCTTGCACCAATATCCACATCCTCTGGGCTGCAAATATCCACATGCACACAAATGTCTAAAAGCAACAGAGTATTTAATCAATATACTGAAAAAGATAAAACCCAAATTTGTTGTTGAACAAAATTGATCAGTCAATTCAATGAGAATAGTCAATCTTGTTGTGTTTATACACAGCCAAAAATCTATTCCTTTTAACTCAATAGAATGACTCACCTTTGACTATTTCTTTGTTTTCACCCTATGAGATATTACAAAGAAAGTGGCAAATCCCAAGCAGCTCATTGTGGTGCAAAGGGAAGCAAGAAAAGTCTATAGATTTTCCTAACTCCATAGAAATCCTTCAAAAAACACTGCTATAGCAGATATGATGAAATACAACAATCAATCATTCTGACAATTTTACTTCACCTTTAACGATAAAACCACAAAAAAATCCAAAATATATTTTTATAGTGCTGGTATTCTGCTTGTATTTTCTTTTTATCGTATTGAGTTCTACTTTAAATATTATTTGACTGCAATCTCTATGTCTCAAAAAATATTTTCATGGACTTCTGCATCATTGCATTAATATAGTAGGGAAAGCCTTTTGATTTTTAAAAATGATTTGCATTTATCAAGGATAATTAGTTCACAGCAATGAAAGCAGAACACTGATATTTTTCCCTTGTTTCTTTTCATGGTGGAAGTCCAACCATATCCAAAATGTTAGTTTTTTTGCATATAGGGAAAAATATACATTTCAAAATTGTAATAATTATATAAAATAATGATATTTTAGAATTTTCATTCTTATCTCATAATTCCAAATAGTCTTTTATATAATTGCATGTATTTTAACTAGAAGTAGTGGTGTTATTTTTCACTGTCTGTCACTGTATCACTGTCTTCCCATTCATCATCAATTTGCTCGAGCGGGCCCCAGTAACATCTCCATATGTCCTGTCTCATGCTAGTAGAGCCCAAGGGCATCTGCTTGCTCCAGGAACATAAAGAGCCACAATCCATTCCGGAATGAGGTCTATAATTGTTACTGGTATTTGGCATATCAAATACAACATGGGTAGCTTGCCAGGCTCTGCCATGCAGGTAGCATACTCTTGCAGTCATCTCTAAGTCCAGCATTTAATGATGAACCGCTGGCCTCATAGATAAAAAACTTATTTTTATCTATAAGTTTTTACAACTCAAAATTTATCTAGACATTTTATTATATTATATTTTATTATAGTTTATTTTATTTAGAGGAGGTTGAATCATACCTGTTGGTTATCTTTTGTTTAAAGCACTTTGTGTTTTGCTCTGTAGGTGTCAATATCTTAATCGCATACAGTGACTTGCTAAAACTTGCTTATATCTTTCTTTTGTACCCTTGGCATGCTCTTGTGTTAGAGTGCTGCCCTTTTTGTATAAAACAGGTGGACAGCAAAGCTATGCATTTGTAATCTAGGAGTGAATTAACTCTGAAATATTTACTCCTGGGCATGTATCATTAATTCCTAACTTAAAATATCAGTTGCTCTTATATTGATCTAGTTCACATCCCAAAAGGAGGTCCCATAATGGGACTGGATGGACCCAGGGCAAGCTGTGAGTCTGTAAACAACCGTGACCTTGATTTGGGATAGACTAAGGTAATGAACAATATAATAAGTTAAGAGCACAGTAATGGAACCAACATTGCCATGGTCCAACGATAAGCAGTTGATTAAGGACCATGTTGGGGTTAGGAGAAAACTAACCTGGCCAGAGGACTGTACGCTGGAATATAATTGAGATTTCTCCAGAAATAGACACCCCATCAACTTAATCCAGGTGCAGATAAATAACTGCATCTCTTACTGTGTTTATACAAAATGACTAGAAATATTATTAAGAGGATTCTTTACTAGCAAAGGAAAGGAGAAAATAATACACCAGGAATCAGCCTTTGTCTGGGCAGGCCCCAGGGCAGGATCCATCTCTGGGAGGAGGTCTCCTGGTGGTTTATCCAAGAAAGGAGGGAACTTTTACTGCTTTTCGTGTTTCGAGATCAAAGTCAGTTAACTCTCATAACTCCCATCCCACAACCTTTAGTGAAGTATATAACTAGCAGACTTGACTTGAGATGTGTTGAGTGAGGTAGAGTGGGGTTGAATGATGATCAAAGGGAGAGATTAAAGGAGAGAGCTTCAGACTTTCTGGAGTCTGTGGTTTTGTTTAATTCCCTTAAGTTCATTTATCCATCAGAGGGAGCAGGTGTCAGCCCAAAAATGTGATAAGGGACCCCACCAATTGCCAATATCCATTGGGGAACCTACTTAGTCTCAACAATACCCAAGAGTGATCAGAAATTATTCCTATTTTATCACTCAGCAATAACTCCTTCCAGTGCTTTGAGACTATATGTGGGATAAGGACCATAATGGTTTTAGATACATGCAAGGCCATCACCTTACCCTGTGCACTGCCTATCTGACAAAAAGTTATATATTTTGTTAGCCTTATAGAGCTAAACGATATATAACTTTGGAAAGTTATATATATCAGGAATTGTTTTTTCTAATATTTTATTTATAATTTTCCCTGACATTTTATTGTGGTAAATTATTTCACTTTATGCTTCTGTAACTTCCTACCATCCTTTATGACTATTACACAGGAGACAAATTATAATTATTATATTTAGAGTAAAATAAAGTCATATTTTTCATGACTTGTCACTTGTCTTCCTGTTGTTCATTGATTTACTCAAGCGGGTGCCAGTAACGTCTCCATTCATAGGGAATGAGGTCCATTATTGTAACAGTTTTTGTCATATTGAATATATCATGGTAGCTTGTCAGGCTCTACCATGGCTCTGGGTTTATTCCAGGGGGACCAGTTTTTTTCTATGTCAGACTATCAACCACCCAGGGCCCCGGGCTAGAGTCCTGGGTATAGACAAGCCTCTCTCCTGTCTGCCACCTGCTGATGCAGTCAGGCAGAGATACAATATATCTGGAAAGAATCAGTTATATATATTCTAAAGAAATCTCCAATTTTCTGGGCAGCATTTACCTAAGGCACCTACATTCCATCCTATAAGGCCCGAGAGATGTTCTTAGAGGACACTTCATATTTCTTACTCTTTCTTCTCAGTCTACAGATGTCATGTACTTTCTGCCCTTGCAATACTTTTAGTAATGCACAATATTTTACTTGTTTTCTTTTTTGGGTCATATGCAGATATATTCAGGGGTCATTCCTGGTTCTGTACTCAGGAATTACTCTAGGGGTGCTCATGGTACCACATGGGATGCTGGGGGTCGAACATGCATCAGTCAAGTGCAAGGTAAACGTCCTACCCACTGTAATATCACTCCAGCCCCTTAGTAATGCACAATGTTTAAATTTCTATTATTCTATTAAAGTATCCTTATTAAAGTTACTTCTTTTGTTTGTTTGTTTTTGTGTCCTGACTGGATCCTTATCTATTTACCAGCAGCTTTTTTTTTTTGCTTTTTTGGGTCATGCCCAGCGATGCTCAGGATTACTCCTGGCTCTGCACTCAGGAATCACTCCTGGCACTGCATGGAGGACCATATGGGATACCGGGATCAAACCTGGGTCGGCTGCATGCAAGGCAAATGCCCTACCCACTGGACTATCGCTCCGGCCCTAGCCAGCAGCTTTTTATTATTTATGCTTAAATGGTGTATGTTTTAAACATTTTACACACTACAGATGTATAAGTGTAAAGGACTTCTGAGTTTGTGTAACTTTGTATAGCTTTACACTCTCTAATAATATTAAATTTCAAATGATTGTTTTTCTACCAAAAGTTAAAGATTTTAAAGAAAGGCTTATTTTTATTATCTCTTATTTTGGTGGGCATTAATGATTTTAATTACCTTAAACATACTAATCAAAACATTAGTAACTTAATTGGCTGCCATTTCCTGTCATAAAATATTGTTTAAATTAGTTGCATGTTGTCGGGATATGCTGCTGGGTGCTCCGACAGAGTACAGAGCAGGGTGTATGATCTCCTTCTGCCCCAGGAAATTGGCGTGAGCAGATGGAGAAAGACACAGGGATTCCGTGAGTTTCAAGAAGCTTTACTTACATAGGTACTGGCATACAGGTTAGCAATAGGAGAACCCCGAACTTAGGAATCCTTGAGTTTGGTTCCCACATGTAGGCCAAGATGGCTGCTACCATGTGTTAAGGCCCAGCAGGGAGAACAGAAAGGAGAGGGCAAAGAGGCAAAAAGGCAGAAGAGGCAAAAGAGAGGGCAAAAAAAGGGACAAGAAAGCAAGCAGGCTACAGTTTTGTATTCCTGTAGACCGCCCACTCCAACAGAAAGCTGGAAAGCCATCAGGATCAATTCCCTCAGATAATTTCTCCCAGGACCTCATCTAGGCCCTTTGAGATGTTAATGTAGCCCAGTCAAGATCTGCCTTGGAAGTAGAGTGGAGGAGGGGCATCTGAGATGATCCCTATCTCAGAATACATCTGTACCAAAGAATATTCTATAGCTAGTTATATATTTCTCCAATCCTTCACAAGAGTCTCATCTTTTACTTCAAATTATTTTGTATATTAACCTTAAGACTTATTAGAGAGGTATACTTGGTTTCTTGGAGGCAAACAGCATTCTTCTCTTGTCTAATTACTTAGAGATTTAATGCGGTCATGCAAATATACCAGTAAGATCTAGCTAGTCCCAGGATGATTGTGGCAGCATAAGAGAATATTTGTACTAGCCAGTATAGAACACATGGTAAGATGAACTGCCACATCCAAACTGTTTCGCCCCCAACTACAAAGTATCCTGCAGGAGGTAACTCCAGGAGACATGTGGAGGCTCTGGGCAACAGTGAACTACAACAGATGTAACATTTATTATAACTTAAAACCTTATTACTACTCAGCTTGACATCAAAATAACTGATTCACTGCTTTCTTTTTATTTTAATTGATTTTAATAAATGTGATTTATAATGTTTTTAATAGTTGTGTTTCAATTAAACCATATTAGTATACTACAGATAAGAGATAACTCAAGTCCACTCTGTTATCATTTACATATCGTATGAGCACATGATTAATACATTTTAAGTGTTATAAAAATAGTCTCAATAAAAATAAATAATATCACCCCATATCAAAATAGCAAAAAATAAATACTAAATTTCGCCATACACTAAAATAGCAAATATACTCTTAGATAATCTCTTTATAAATTTGTAAAGAGTGTGTGTGTTGGGGAGCTGGGGGGTAGGGGGATGCTGGTGAATCCTCCAATCTTTTAATTATATTATTTAGTTTATTTTTCATTTAGACACCATGATTAACATAGTTATTAACCAAGGTTTGGTCAGTTTACTCTTGGTTCTATACCAAATATGGGCTTAAACAAGCATACAATTACTTGTATACATATGTTGATTAAGGAGCTTATTGCATATCTGTCTCCCATCTAAGTACTAACCAGGCCCCTCCCTGCTTAGCTTCTGAGATTAGAAGAGAACAGGTGTGTTCAGGGTGATATGGCTGTAGAACGTGTTGCATATTTTTTCTTCCTTTCCCTCTACTAGTTTGAGAATGTGCTTGCATTCATTTTCAAATCTGTATCTTGGGGCAGGAGTAATAATAGTACAGTGTAGATAGGACACTTGCCTGACACAAGGCTGATGTGGATTCAGTTAATGTTATCTGGAGCCTTACCAGGAATGATCCCTTGGCAGGGACTCACGAGCAAGCTCTGAGAATTTTGGGTGTGGCCAGTAAGCCAAATATTTTTAAATATGCCATTTAAAAATGGAAAAGAAACCACACACATAAATGTTGGAGTATGGGGTTGCCCAGAGTCTCTGCGTCTTGCCTGAATTTCTCTCCCACAGGTCACTTTGTAGATAGAGGGCTGGAAAACAGTTTGAAGCTGTAACTCTGTAAGTGGCAGAATATCTTACCATGTATTCTATATTAGCTGGTATAAATATTTCCTCTCATTCTTCACGGATCTCTTTGTGGGACTGAAACATCTTATGAGAGTTTGTCTGGCTGTGTTGGGTACTCTTTTAAATATAACTATAATTAAATCAGAGAAAATTGCTGTTTGCCTCCTAGAGAAAAAGCCTGGCTTTCTAATAAGTCTAAAGGCTAATACCAAGAACAACTTTGAAATAAAGACAAGGATCTTGTGAAAGTCTGAAGAAATATATTCCCAACTGTAGAATATCTATGGTACAGATACATGACTTTTGTATTAGAGTTCACTTCAGATGCCCTTCCCCCCACTTTGCATTGGACCTGCAGGGAAACTTCAAAGGTAGACCTTGGCTGGGGCAATATTAACATCTCAATGGGACCAGGTTAGCTCTAGGGGGAGCCATCTCTCTTCCTCTTCTCTCCCTGACTGCTGTCTCTGCCTCTGCTCTCCACTCCATTCTCTGTCCTGTTGGGCCTAGGCACGTGATAGTGGCCATCTTGGACTAGAATCTAAACCTACACATGGCCAGGGTTCCAGCTAGGAATCTAATGTTTGGGGGTTTCCTGTTACTGGATTGCATACCACAATCTCTGTAAGTAAAGTCTTTTAAAACTTCCCTGGATTTGTGAGTCTTTTTTTTTCTTTTTTGGGTCACACCCGGTGATGCTCAGGGATTACTCCTGGCTCTGCACTCAGGAATTACTCCTGGCGGTGCTCGGAGGACAATATGGGATGCCAGGAATTGAACCCGGGCCGACACAGGCTGGCCTCGTGCAAAGCAAACACCGTACCCACTGGACTATGGCTCCGGCCCCAGGACTGGTGACTCGTTTGCTGTCTGCTGGCCACCAATCCCCCTAGGGCAGAAGGAGTTTCCTGTCTCACTCTCCTATTTTGTTGGGGAACCCAACATTCTCCAACACATAAGATGATGAACCTCTTTCTTTAAACAACTTTCTTGCTAATAGAGTAAAATCCACAGAAATGCTTCTATAAGGAAAGTCAAATAATGTTAGATCCTGCTAAGACTCCAACTATGTAAGCTCTGGGGCCTTGATAAACAAGGCGCGGCTCAAGAGCACCTTGATTCCCCCAACCACGCATCTATCCTGGCCATCTGGATAGTATAGTTTTACTATCTGTTGAGGATAGGACATCCTCAAGGTTGGTTAAGCACATGACTGGAACAGGACAGACCACTTCTCTTGTCTTTCTTTAAGTTGCATGACCTTCTTAGGATGAAGTATTTCTCTTGACTTTCTTTACCTTTTTTGGATGAAATGTTTGAAATATGCTTTTCTTTAAGTCTATTGGGTATATGGATTTTGAGCAGGCTATGACATTTGTAACAGCCTTGGAAGGCCTATATAATCCTTTCTTGCCCTCTCCCAGGGGTTGAACGTTCTCACTAGGACCTGTGTGTCTCAGTGAAGGGATTGGCCCCAGCTAGCTGGAATAAACCTTATTTGTTATTGCATTATGAGTGTGGTTCTTTGCTATCTGAGTGGGGAAGCGAACAAATGGAGCAAGGGTTCCAACAATACCTCTTTCCATACTCTCATCTCATTGCTTCCTAAAATGGAGCCCTATCAGCTAGTCATTCAGCTATCTTGCTTGTAAGTCAAGTTTTCAAAGCACTGAGGTGGGAACCTTATTTCTGCCTAATCTTTGTACTCTTCAGCAAAGTTCCCTCAATTTATGAAGATATTATTTAAGTTTTTTTAAATTGCCTATTTTTTGGTGAATCTATCATTAACCTTTTGGTTTGTACCTAACTTCTATCAGAATTGTTCAGATTTGCTGTGATTCTCAAATTTAATCTTAAATCAAGTATCAATATTTTCAGAATACAGCAATCTATGCCATATCATGACAGCTTTTCACCTAACAGATGTAGTGAGCTGACAGAAAATTCCGTATTCTTAATAAATTTCTTAAAAAAAAATAAATAAATAAATTTCTTAGATATATTTCTATTGATACTGCTAAAACTTGATGTGTAAAAACAGGGTAAATGAGTTTAGGAGATTCTTCCAATTGTTTTGTTAAAAGTAGAGTATCCTCAATTTAGAAATTTGTTCTATAGTTGGAAAAGGTTAGATTTTTGAAAATTTTTATTTAACTGTGCAAAAAATATTAACTGGATAGAACTATTGAGATATATATATATAGATATATTAAAGGGAGAGTAAAAAGCAAAAGGTAATTTCCATTTATTATATCCCTGAATTATCTCCAAATATTTAAAATTATGGTTCTATAACAGTAGAATAGCAAATAAATTCAAAAGAAAATTTTAAACAAAGAAATTAAATTCCTTCCCTGAACCAGAAATCCAGGGTATTTTACAAATTGTTTCATCATTAAGACACTATAAACCCTTGCATATAGGTATTGGCATAATTATATTGGTTGTCAGGAATATAAATGCCTTTCAGATAAAGCAAGTCTATGGAGAGATTTCAGGGTCTGTAGCATTTCAGTTGCCTGGTGTGATTCTTTGAAAACCTCAGCTTATTAGGAAAGAATGGCCCTTACCATATGTGCAGCATTAAGAACATCTGGAAATACCATCAAAGCAAGAAATTTTAACTTTCTACTGGCATGAAGAAGCCATTGGAAATTTCACAGATGTTTGAATCTCAGAATCCCTGGATACTAGGAAATTGAAGCAGACTGCTGGCATTGACCATATGATTTCTCGTAGGAACTGAACGACTACTCCATAGAGGAAACCAAGAAGTTGTTCCTAAAGGGAATAAGTTTCTTTCTAGATAAAGCAATGATTGAATAAACCAATTTGTCATTGAATGCTATTTTAATCTCTAAGAAGCTAATGTAATGCAAGGTCCACAATGCCACAATGGTAACAATTAGAATTGTATTATAATAATATACTAAACAAATTTATGATTTTTTTCAAGTTCAATGCCAGTTGGGATTTATTTTGATGATTTTCTTATACTTCCACACACAGCCCTTTTTCATAATGCCTATTTCTCTCAAAATTTTTATTTTATAAAAATAAAAATTACCTATTCTAAATTCAGCCCAGAGTTAATGAAAAAATAATTAATATATGATTATGGATTTAAGTCTAGGAATCTCATGCATGGTTTATACCAGAAAACGAATCTTACCTTCTAGTGAAGATGTCTATTAATTTGATGTATTTTACATAAGTTTAGTTTGTTGCATATACAAGCTATGCAATTCTTATTTCTATCATCATATTTCTCAATTTTATTTAAAGAAATGAGGAATATAGGGAAATGAGATTAGTGGCCTCAGAAATAGTTCCTTGTGTTTTGTAGTTCATTGAGTTAGAATCTTGTGCTAGTATACTCAAATTATATTTCATAGACTAAACTGTAAACTACACAAGGACACTTGTTAAGAATTCAGATTATTATTATTATTATTATTATTATTATTATTATTATTATTATTATTAAGCTTTTTTGGGTCACACCCGACGATGCTCAGGGGTTACTCCTGGCTCTGCACTCAGGAATTACACTACTCCTGGCATTGCTTGGGGGACCTCATATGGGATGCCAAGGATGGAACCTGCCATGTACAAGGCAAACACCCTACCCGCTGGACCCACTGGGCTATCTCTCTGCCCCAAGAATTCAGATTCTTAGGCTCCAAAGCACAGTATGCATTTTAAGGGAGAAACTCATGTGATTTGTTTCTACTAAAACTTTTAGCATTAAGTACTGCAGTAAAAATGTTATTGTCCTTAATGCAGAGCTAATTGCTTTGAGCCTTTTCTTTTCAACTCCTGAAAAGCTAAAGCCCTAGGGAAAAAATGAAGATTCATAGAATATCCATAAGGATCATTATAGTTTGTGATGCAAAGATTTTATTTACCATTTCATAGGGAGAAACTGTTTAGAGGGGTGTTAATAATTCCATGCATGTAGTAGTGAAGCCGAACATTTTACGTTACACTACAACTTGGACAAATGTTGCTTTTTTGCTTTTCCTCTCATTTATTGATTCTCTAGCCCTGTTAAGAGAAAGAAAAACGTATGATGGATATGAATCAGAGCATTCTCTAGCAAGTAAAAATCTATTATGGGAGAAATTTTATTCATGCTTAAACTGGCTCAATTGTTTACATCACTTCCTTTTCTCTTCATGCATCTCTTTTTGGTAAAATGAGCATTCCTGTTTTGTACCCCAGCAGATACCATGATGAAAAATCACTGACTACATTATTTCTAACAAGTGTCCATGATAAGTGCATTTTAAATTTTGGATCAAGATATTGTACTTTTGACTAAAATTATGAATATATAAGGGAATAATTTTAAAAACTGGCCTTATCAAGAAGTGGATAGGATTTATTAATTATTTAATAAATCCTGACTGTATATTTCAGAGCTACAAAGTCATGATTTCTTAGAGTATGTGGCAACAGTCTGTGAGTTTAAGAACTGGTTTTCAAAAGGAAGTATACTTCAATGGCAATGGCTATTGCAATGGCAATGGCAGTGGCTACTCTAAAGCATAAGATGTTGCTGGAAAAGGTGCTACACATAAAACCCTAGTGGTGGTAAAAAAAAGTGAATCACAGAGCCTAAATAAAGAGGAAAAAAGAAACTATCATAGAGGGAGGTGGGTAAGAAACCCAAAGACTTTGCTGGAGGCAAGAAGACATCCGTGAAGGCATGAGACTATTCCAGAATTTAAATAATGAGTGACTTTGTGAAGAATAGTATCTCAATAAAATATTTTAAAAATCAGCAATTACCATCAAACTTCCACAACTACCATCAAAGTAACATGATTTTATTATCTACTGACATTCCCCACCTTTCACAACATATTACCTTTTAGCCCTAAATTAGGTACCTACAGGTATTTTATTTAATGGATTTATTTCCATTACCCTTATCTATGCTCATGCATTGCTCTTTAAAGATCTCATACACATAAGAATATTTTAATTCATCATGTGCTTTATGATGTATTTTACTTAACATGACCCCACCCATGTTGCCATAAAAACAAAGTTTCTCTTGTGACTGAGTAGTAGAATACCATTGGGTAAATATACAACATATCCATTCAAATTTCCTTGGACAATTGGGTTGTTTCTATAGCCTGTTTTTAGTAGACTGCAGCAATAAAAATAAATATGCTTTAAACTTAAAAACAACAATTTTTCAATTTTGATATATCTAGGATTAGAATAGCTAGATTATAAATTGAATTGATTTTATGTATTTTGAGTTTTCTACATGTAGTTTTCCAGAGAGGTGCAGCCACTTTACCTCACTACTAACAATATATGAGGTTTCTATTTCTATACCTCATCTCAGAAATGTTTATTAAGGCAATGAGGCTTACAATGTTGCTCACAGCAGAGTTATTTCAGGCATAGGATGTTCCAGCACCAATACCATCACCAGTGTCCCGAGGTTCCTCCTACCATCCACCCTACCCCCTTGGCAGGCAAATAACATTTATTAACACTTAATCAATGAGGCTTAAAGGAATGAAAAGCAGAATTATCAGAAAATAAACCAATAAAAGTCAATCTGTGATGAATAATTGCTACGGTTTTAACCTTTCTTAAAAATAGTGGAGGAGTACCGAATGCCAAATTCACTGCCACATGTTGGTAAGTTTGTCCCGTCCTTTGAGGAGCTCTTTTACTGCTTCAGCAAAACTAGTTTCAAGACTGAAAATTCTTGTAAGCTGTTGCTTGTCCAAGAAGTTTTGTATTGTTATTTCAAATCTGAATAATAATCTTTCTGGAAAGGGTAGTCTTGGTGAGGTTGTTCATCGATTTGCTCGAGCAGGTGCCAGTAACATCTCCATTGCTTGGGAATGAGGTCCATTACTGTTACTGTTTTTGGCATATCAAATACCTTGGAGAGGTACTCATTTTTGTTTGCATTATTGTACTATATTCTTCCATATTATTTTGGATTACAGAGCTCATTGATAGACTAGCTGTTCATCTTATGGTTTTTCCTTTGTATATAACTTCCCATTTTTATCTTGCTACATTCAATATTCTGTTTCTTCCTTTGGACTTTGTAATTTTGAGTATCATGTTTCTTAGAGTGTTTCTATTTGGGTCTTTTTTTAATGGAACCTTATGGTATATTGCATTACTGTAGTTATAATCCTCAAATCTGGGGAGTTACTTTTTTTTCTTTTTTGGATCACACCCAGCGATGTTCAGGGGTTACTCCTGGCTCTTCGCTCAGGAACTATTCCTGGCAGTGCTCGGGGGACCATATGGGATGCCGGGATCGAACCCGCTGTGCTATCACTCTGGCCCCAAGTCTGGGGAGTTCTTATCTATGATTTATTTTGCTATTGTTTCTTCATCACTTTTTACCTTTTTGATTCTCAGGGACTTCAATAATTTGCATACAGTTCCTTTTAAACTCATTTCATTATTCTATGGTAGGCTGTTCATTTCTAATCAGACATTTCATGTTCTTCTACTGCCTAGTAGTTTCCTCCTCAACTTGGAGTTCCATGATGTTTTGTTCAGCTTCTGTTGTGCTGTTCAGAACATCTATTGACTTTTTTTTTTTTTTTTGCTTTTTGTGGGTCACATCTATCAATGCTCCTGGCTCTGCACTCAAGAATTACTCCTGGTGGTGCTCGCGGCACCATATGGGATGCCAGGGATCAAAGTCAGGTCCACTGCCTGTAAGGCAAACACCCTACAGGCTGTGCTATCGCTCTGGCCCCTCTATTGAAGTTTCTTCATAGTGTCTACCACGTTCTTAATTTCTGTTATTTCTTACTGTAGTAGTTTCTTTCATTAAATTCTCATACTTTTGTCCTTTGATGACAACCTGTATATAGTTTTTTTTGAACTCATTTATCATCAACATACTGTCAGTAAAGAAACTTTCTCAGACTTTACTGGTTTTGTCTATGTCTTTGGTGACAATGTGGTTTTTCATTGAGCTAGGGCTTCTATATATTGACTTCATTGTTTATCAAGTTGCTTGCTGTGTTGCAGTAGGTTTGTTGTTATCACCTGTTGAAGATGCTAAGGGATTCAACTGGATATATCTCTCTGTCCTCTCTGCTTGTCTTCACTAAATGACAGCAAGAATAATTGAGAATCATGTAATCTTTTGAGCAGATCTGTCACTTCAGGAGCTGTATTTTGAGTCCTTAATATGACTCAGGTTAGCTGTGGAGGTTGCCTGGAAGCACAGTGAGAAGAGGTTCCCCCTAATCATTCTGGAATATATCCAATTATATTAGCCAGAGGAAATAGTAAGCAAAAGCTATTTTCTTTTCTTTCTTTCTTTTCTTTCTTTCTTTCTTTCTTTCTTTCTTTCCTTTTTCTTTCTTTCTTTCTTTCTTTCTTTCTTTTCTTTCTTTCTTTCTTTCTTTCTTTCTTTCTTTCTTTCTTTCTTTCTTTCTTTCTTTCTTTCTTTCTTTCTTTTCTTTCTTTCTTTCTTTCTTTCTTTCTTTCTTTCTTTCTTTCTTTCTTTCTTTCTTTCTTTCTTTCTTTCTCTCTCTCTTTATTTCTTTCTCTCTCTCTTTATTTCTTTCTTTCTCTTTCTCTCTTTCTTTCTCTCCCCTTCCTTCCTTCCTTCCTTCCTTCCTTCCTTCCTTCCTTCTCTCTCTCTCTCTCTCTCTTTCTTTCTTTCTTTCTTTCTTTCTTTCTTTCTTTCTTTCTTTCTTTCTTTCTTTCTTTCTTTCTTTCTTTTCTTTCTTTCTTTCTTTCTTTCTTTCTTTCTTTCTTTCTTTCTTTCTTTCTTTCTTTCTTTCTTTCTTTCTTTCTTTCTTTCTTTCTTTCTTTCTTGATTTTTTGTTTTGGATTTAGAGGTGACTACAAGAGTATGCCAACTACGGCAGAGCCTGGCAAGCATCCCTTGTTGTATTTGATATGCCAAATACCAGTAACAATTATAGACCTCATTCCCATGCCCTGATGCAAAGGTTTGAGGCCTTTATGTTCCTGGAGCAAGAGGATGCCCTTGGGCTCTACTAGCATGAGACAGGACTTATGGAGACGTTACTGGTGGCCGCTTGAGTAAAACAATGATGAATGGGAAGACAGTGATACAGTGATAGCGAAGTAAGAAACTTAAAATTGGTGCTCAAAATCTGTTTTAATTTTTTAGTCAAATGACATTGATGAACAAGATTTTATATATTTTAGATGTACAATTTTATTCCTCTCCTCCTGTATATAATATTTATTTATTTATTTATTTATTTATTTATTTATTTATTTATTTATTTTGCTTTTTTGGTCACACCTGGCGATGCTCAGGGGGTTTCTCCTGGCTCTGCACTCAGGAATCACTCCATCTGTATATAATTTTTAAAAATATGATGGCTTTCACAGGAAATATATGGAAGATGATATTTGAGTAGAAAAGGGTGAGATTACTAAGGCAGAAACACCATCTACTGCTATTCATACTGATAAATATAAGCATAATTTTGGAGGGATCAAAGTGACAACTTTGTCTCCTATGTGGTGGTCCCGATTCAATCATGAGCACTCCATGTGATCCCCAAGCAATATCAGTAGTGATCTCTGAGTGCAAAACCAGGAGTAAAGACTGAGTAATACCTCTGCCTCACCCTTAGAAAAGGTAATTTTGACATGAAATTAGCATTTTAATTGCTTCTGATAAACATTTTAAGTTGCTTCTGATCAAGTTTATTTTTCAAATATATACTAAAAGTGTACTTAATTTTATGCATAATACTAAAGGATAATCCTCTATCACAAGATAAATATGCAGTGCATTATAGGTAGTCTTTTTTTTTCCTTTTTGGGTCACACCTGGCAATGCTCACGAGTTTCTCCTGGCTCTGCACTCAGAAATTACTCCTGGCGGTGCTCGGGGGTCCATATGGGATGCCGGGATCGAACCCAGGCTGACATGGGCTAGCCCCATGCAAGGCAAACGCCCTACCTGCTGGGCTATCACTCTAGGTAGTTTTTAATCTAGAAAATTGCTTCATACTAATTAATACTTTACAATAAAAGACAAATTGATATTGAAGTACTGAAATTAATGAGATGGATGGCTCAATTTACCTGTATATTAACTTGGAAATATCACAGATTTTATTTGAATCACACATAAATTATCTATCTATCTATCTATCTATCTATCTATCTATCTATCTATCTATCTATCTATCTATCTATCTATCTATCTATCTATCTATCTATCTATATATCTATCATCTACCTACCTACCTACCTACCTACCTACCTACCTATCTATCTATCTATCTATTTATCTTTTTGTTTATTTATTTGCTTTTTTTCATGTCACAACCAGGAATGCTCAGTGGTTACTCTGGGCTCTTTACTCAGAAGTTATTCCTGGCAGTACTTGGTGGACCATATGGGATATCGAGGATCAAACCTATTGTGGCTGCATACAACACAAATGACCTACCTGCTGTACTATTATTCTGGCCCCAATTAAAAAAAAAAATTAAAACAATAAAAGTCAATGAATCTGCCTGGCAACTAGCTATGAAAGACAAAGATTAGGAGATTGTTAGTTGATTCTTTTCTATAAAAATCAGGGCTTGAATAATAGTATTCAATTATTCAATAGCTGGTAAGCCTTGCGACTTACTTTATTGTTCAAACCCCAGTATCCAAAGTGGTCTGCAATTTCTGCCAAAAGTTATTTCTGAGTACAGAGTCAGATTTCTATTCAAGCTTTAGAATATGTATCTATACTAGGTACTAAACTCATTATTAAATATTTTATGTAGTAATTAATAAGAGAGGAACAAATCGATAAAGATATATAAGAAATTGATTTACCTGTGGTAAATCTTTTATATAACTAGTTAGCTTGCAGTTAAATAACTCAAGTTATATAAGAAAATAAGTAAAATTTAAACATTAATTACATTACTGATTGCTGCTATATACATTAAATCATATAATTGTTCCTTATCACTGTATCACTGTCCTCCCATTCATCAGTTCATCATCGATTTGCTCAAGCGGGCACCAGTAACATCTCCATATGTCCTGTCTCATTCAAATAGAGCCCAAGGGTACCTGCTTGCTCCAGGAACATAAAGAGCCTCAAACCATTCCATCAGGTCATGGGAATGAGGTCTATAATTGTTACTGGTATTTGGCATATCAAATACGACACGGGTAGCTTGCCAGGCTCTGCCGTGCGGGTAGCATACTCATCTCTAAATCCAGCATTTATTGATGAAATGCACGGCTGCTTATAAATAAAATATTAAATTGTTTTATAGACAAGCAATTTGTATATAATTGATACATAATTTCTACATGATACTCATTTTGTGGACTTGCAATCAGTTATTCTAGTCTTGAAATTGACATTTTTTAGGAAAGATACTTTGCTTTTATCTTTAGGGTAGTGAATTTCTTAATTTTTATTAGGTTTAATGATATATATCAGGCTACTCACAAAAATTCCATGGGAATTAAGTGCTTCACAGTAAAGAAGTATTTTTAGTTATTAAATTATATGAATGAAATTGTTTATAAGTAAAATTGGAATAAAATGAAAGATTATGTGGTAAAAAATGAAGAGGTTAGATAAAATATTTTGAAATATTAAGAACTAATTTTCTAAAAATTATCTTCAGTATTCTTCCTAAATTGAATTACCAAAAGCAGAGTTTTAATTTTTAGGTTTTAGAAAATATTCTTTACTAGCATAAATTCAACTGTTATATCAATAAAAGGTTTCCTATTTTCTGTATTTCTATTTAATGATTCAGGAAAATATATATAATCATCTAAAACTTCTCACTTTGTAACTGTGGTAATCAGTGCTGCATTTATTGTATTTATTATAAATGAGGTAATGGAATTGCAGAATTTTTAAACAAAAGAAGCAAATGTTTGGTTGCAGAATTTTAGTTATTTTTCAAAAGTATTTGAACCATGAAAGATCTACTTTTATGTTGCAAACCAATGAAAACATTCACATTCTTTACGAGAAGGTTGTTATTTTAGGAAGAAAACTTATATTACATACTTATCACTCTAATCTTCCCATTGAGCTCCCATTAATATTAAAGGGAGTTCAGTTAAACACATTAACATCTCAGTGTGTATCTGTCTCATTATAATTATCATTGACCTTGTCAATTTAAAATTTTAGCTAGGGTCTAAATTAAATCTAAGCTATTAAGAACAAAGTAAAAGTAAAGCAAAGGATAAAGAATTAATAACTAGGAAACCAGTATATTAATATATATTATAGCTTGGATATAGATAACAAATATGTATATGTGAATTCTTGTACAAATGCACTTTTAATCTTAAAATGCATTCCAATATAATTGATTTTATATTTCTTTCATCTTTTGTAGAACAATGCCTAGAGAAAGTTTAAATGCAAAGATCAAAACAGAATTTCTCAAGATTATGATTCAGATGGTGTGGATGAATCTCATATCTCTGTGTTTTATAAGTGTCATAGATAATTCTGATCAGCCCTAGAGTTGACAATGTCTGTTTTATGTCATAAGCAATTTAAGTACATCTACTTTAATATATGAATTTGATCCCTAAATCTAGTAGCAGCACCAATAAGCCTTTCTAATTGGACTCAGTATTGTTATTTTGGTAAGACTTAGGGGACACATATTTTCTATCAGCACACAAATCTTTCATTGACCTCAATGACATTTAATAAAGCTACAATTTTCAACCATTGCTCCAGATCGGATAAATAAATAAGTTCTTACAGCAAAGCGTCTGCAAAGCCACTACTGAGATACACAATTTCACAGTATTCCAGGTTTTTAAAGCAAGTTGTTTTCATTAATACATATACCTTTTTATGGTTTACTTCCATAGTGTTTTGATTTTATTTTTGTATCTAACTGTAATTAGATACAGGGGAAGTGAAGGACTTTGTTTATGAGAAAGTGAAGGACTTCAAAGAGGAAAATATTGAAGCAGGAAAGTGGGAAAAGGTAAGGGAAAAGACAGGAAGAAGAACAGAGAAGTACCAATTTGGTCAAGTGCTTTTTGTCGGCTGATTTATCAAATGGTTTTCAATGTCAAATGTATTGAGAACTCAATATGCAAAGCATATTAAAATGGTGCCACGGGTTATAGCCATAGTACAGTGGGTAGTACTCTTGCTTGTATCAAGCAGCAGAACAGGAATCATTCTCAGCATCTCATGTGGTTCCTGAGCATCTCATGGTTCCCTGTGTACCAGGAGTGATTACTAAGTGTAGAACCAGAACTAATCCTTGAGCAATGACCAGTGTGGCCCCCAAATTTAAAAGTAATTAAATTGAATGGTGCTGCTCCTTTTGAAGTGTAAGTGAAATTAGTGAAATGACTCAATGGTGTAGAGCACCTTTAAGTAGATAAACATTTTTATCATATCAACATTAAATTGCTTAGCAAATGTTATGAGAAAAGAATCTCAAGAACACATTTTATTATATATCAGGGAAAGGAGAATTAGCATTAGCATCAGATTTCTTTTTGGAGGGGGCAGTTTTGCTCAGGACTCAATCTTGGCTCTGAGCTCAGGGATCACTCCTAGCAGGGCTTGTCAGAGACCTTATGTGATGCCAAGGAAATGTGCATGCTTTTCCTTTCTCTGTTTTCTCACAGAGAAGAATAGAGGGAGATATATGCAAAGAAAAGAAAACAATATACCTGGGCATGGTTTGTAGGTAGTTTCAGAATGCATGGACTGCTTACCATTTTCTTAATTTATTATTAAAATTATTGCATTATGATTATAAATTTCCATGTGAGTTACATGAATTGAAAAAGTGTTTTCCTGCTCTGTGAGTCTTCTCTAATTTTCTATGTGTATAGCACAGTAGGTTTGAATGTGGCTAAAATGCAACTTCTCTTTTTCTGTTCCATTCCTCTTGTGTGGTATCTAAAAAGTCTTTAATTACAGTTCTTGAATTTGCTCATCTATTCTCTTCAAGAGTTGTATAATTTTCCTGTTACAATTAGGGCAACGACTCATTTTGAGTCAATTTCTTTGGGCTATTTAGAAGTGGTTCAACTGCTTCTTTTATATGTGCATATCCATACATTCAGTCAAGATTTGTGCAAAGATTATTCTTTGTGTTCTGAATGTCTTAACATTGCCACAAAAAATAAATTGATCAATGTAGATATTTATTTTTGTAGTGTCAGCTTTGTTAAATTGATCATTTGAATTAATCATTCTATTCAACCCATTTATCAGTACTACTAGCTTTGAAGGCAATTTTGAAAAATTTGAAATGGAAATACTTTTTTTTGCTTTTTTTTGGGTCACACCTGGCAATGCTCAGGGGTTTCTCCTGGCTGTACACTAAGGAATTAATTCTGACAGTTCTCGGGGGAATATATGGGATGCCAGGGATCAAAAACTGGCCAAAATGGGCTGGCCACATGCAAGACAAACACCCTACCTGCTGGACTATCACTCCGGCCCCTGAAATGGAAATTTTTAGTTGAGTATGAGTCCTCTAGTTCAGTCTTTTGCAAAAGTAGTCTGGTCACTTTGGATTCTTGCATATCTATATGAATCCCATAGATACTTATCACTTGGCCAAACATTTATACTAGAATTGAATGTGTAGTGAACTACAATTCCAATTCATTTGTTATCTTAAGTTCTTAAAATAATAAAGAAAGAATAATTTACATTTTTTATGTAACTCTAACATTAACCTTTTACAGTTTTAATGCTTTTCAGGCACAAATATCTATATGTCTATAGTTGTTGGAGGACATGTTTAGCTAATCTGGGAGTTTTGTTGTTTTGCTCACTCCCAGCTTAATCTTATTTAAGCCAAGGTTCATTCTAATGAGGTCTCTCTTCTATGTAAACACTGCTAGAGGTTGTGGCAGTTACAGAAGTCACCTTGATTGAATAACTTCTGACTTATACATCTACTAAGACTTCTATGTTTTCTAGATTGGGCACAGCTCCTCTTTATACCCACTGCACCCAACGTGAGACAGTTAGAATTTACCAGGAGACTACCACCCTGGCTACGCTGAGACTAAAGGAAGACTATAGGAAGGATCATACTAGTTTGCTCTAAGCAGGTGAGTATGACCCTTTCAGTACATGAGAACAAGATACTCAGAATCACCCTGGTGCAGATAATAATAAGGACCTTGTGGGTACCATCTAGATTACATGAAGCTCATGAAGTTAAGATGTATTGCTTTATATCAGCCCCCTCTCTCTCCAGTGTTTTACATAAGAGATAATCTCGGGATTAGTCCTTGGTGTAACCTTTGTTTATACCTACAATAGGGTGTGGCACTCACACTCTGTTTAGGGTTCTTTGTTGGCATGACAACCCTCCCGATTGGATTACTTTGGTGTATATAAGGGGCTGACTTGAGGCCCCCTTCACCTTTGCCTTTTGGTTCCTCAGCCTTCAGCTTTTGGCTTCTGCGGCTTTTGGCTTTTGGCTTTGGCCTTTTGCTCTTTGGCCTTTTGCTCCTTCTGGGTAGGACTCAGCTCGGGTGAGATCCTCTCTCTTTGGTGGGAGACTTAGGCTCTTTTGTATGGTCTAAGTTCGGACCAGAGCTAGAGTTTGTTCATTATATTGGATTGCTGTGGAAGAGCTTTTTGTACTATTAAAAGCCATTTTTGGAACTGCACCGGACTCGTGAGTTTTCATCTTTCTCCCGGCGTCCTCGGATGTAGAAGACAACCTCTGTCCTGACACTGTCGGGGACCCCGGTGATGTTCCCGACATATATCTATATCTATATCTATATCTATATCTATATCTATATCTATATCTATATCTATATCTATATCTATATCTATATCTATATCTATATCTATATCTATATCTATATCTATATATACATCTACATCTACATCTACATCTACATCTACATCTATATCTATATCTATATCTACATCTATATCTACATCTACATCTACATCTACATCTACATCTATATCTATATCTATATCTATATCTATATCTATATCTATATCTATATCTATTTCTATTTCTATTTCTATATCTATATCTATATCTACATCTACATCTACATCTACATCTACATCTATATCTGTATCTATATCTATAGCTATAGCTATAGCTATAGCTATAACTATAGCTATATCTATATCACTTGTATCACTTGTCTTCCCATTGATCATCGATTTGCTCAAGCGGGCACCAGTAACATCTCCATATGTCCATATGTCCTGTCGCATGAGAGTGTAGCCCAAGGGCATCTGCTTGCTCCAGGAACATAAAGAGCCTAAAACCATTCCATCAGGTCAAGGGAATGAGGTATAAAATTGTTACTGGTATTTAACATATCAAATATGACATGGGTAGCTTGTCAGGCTCTGCCATGCAGGTGGAATACTCTTGTAGTTATCTCTAATCTCGAGCATTTATTGATGAGCCGGGCTGTGATCAGTTCTTCTGCGGGCGGAGCTCTGAAGAGTGGGAAGTCTGGATGTGGAAAATCGGCCCTCATGGTGTGGGGGTTCCTCTGGCTTCTTGCGAGGCTCTGCTGGGGTGGTGGTCCAGGGCTAGAACCTGCCTTCCCTCCAGGTGCCTCGTGATCAGCTGGGTACAGGGAGAGCTGGTAGCAGCTCTGCCCTATGTATGTGAGTCTCTGGATCGACATACCTGGGCTGGGCTTGAAAAAGACTGCTGCAGGGTGGGTCACTGACTAGCCAGGCTGTGATCAGCTCTTCTGCTGGGTGGAGCTCTGATGAGAGGGGTCCAGATGTAGAAAATAATGGCCCTCATGGTTTGGGGGTTCCTCTGGCTTCTTGTGAGGCTCTGCTGGGGTGGTGGGCCAGGGTTAGGATCTGCCTTCCCTTCCGGAAGGCACCAGCTGCCAGTCTGGTGATGATTTGTTATATATATATATATATATATATATATATATATATATATACATGTGTATATATGTATATATGTATATATATGCATATATACATATATATATACATATATATGCATATATGTATATATACACATAAGTATATATATTAAGAATAGAAAATGAGGGGGCCGAGTGATAGCCCAGCGGGTAGGGCATTTGCCTTGCACGTGGCTGGCCTATGCCAGCCCGGGTTCTATCCCCGGCATCCCATATGGTCCCCAGAGCACTGCCAGGAGAAATTCCTGAGTGCAGAGCCAGGAGTGACCCCTGAGCAATGCCGGGTGTGACCCAAAAAAGCAAAAAAAAAAAAAAAGAAAAAAATAATGCACACATATGCATATAAACACTGAGATAGTCACACACCCAAGATAAGATGCTATCACAGACACTGTGTTTGTGAGTTTGCAATTTTAGATTCCACATATATAAATGAGTTTATGTTACATTTGTCTTTTAGTGTCATATTTCTCCTAACATAAAGTGTTACAGTATTATTCAAGTTGTCACAAATGTAAGTTTTTCTTAGGATAATATTAAATTAAATGTCCTATAAATAACTGTTATTTATTTATTTTAATATACGAATATAGACAGTATTATGCATATATATGTGTGTGGTGCATGTGTTTGTGTACACATGTTTGTAACTTTTGAGAAGTCTATTTTTTCATAGTGAATAGATCAACAATGTTGTCTACAAGATTCAATTTTCTTTTACAATCTCACCCACTATTTTTTGTCATATCATATATTTTTTGATAATAGAAGTTTTTGATAGGCAAGAGATAATAACTTGCTGAGGTTTTTCAATTGAATTGACTTAATGACTACTGATATTTGGTACTTTTCCATATACTGTTTAATATGCCACCTTCTGGAAAATGTTTATTCATGTAGTTTTCCTAGTTGGGGGATCATTGTCACACACAGCAATGTTTCAAAATTACTCCTGACTCAGTGCTCAAAATCATTTCAGGAATGATTATGTGGTTCCTTAAGCATCCACATATGGATGCTTAAGGAACCATCCATATGTGATGCTGAAAAGTCAGTTCAGGTATGTCCAATTGCAAGGAAGTCAACTTACCTCCTATATTAACTATCTGGTTCCTGTTTTAAATCAGATTATATGTGTATCTTACGTTCTTTCTTTTTTTCTAAAACAAGCTTTGCAGATTTAAGAGTACAAATTATACATATCCTCTTGCAATGTATTCATTTTGATATTGGAAACAATAGACTTTTACAAATATTTATTGTTTATATTTATTGCAATTCTGAGGATACAGAGGACCAAATATAGGACCTCTCACACTCTGTTCTTTGCTTTACCAGTTCATTGGGCCAAATCACTGCTCAAATTTCATGATTTTAGTATCTGATCAATCATTTACATTGAAAAAAAAGTTCAATAATATTTGATTACATATTTATCTTAGTATCTTACTCAACTTATTTTTAGATTTCAGTATATTTTGTAGTTTTTCCTGTAATGTAGCATCACCTAAAATTCCATACTTAAAACATTGGTTTTAGTTTTTTTTCTACCTAATAGAACTCACTAATATGCCTGTTTTGTACTGAAGTGATAAAAATAGACATTCTATCATTCTCTTGTCACTAATATGGTTTAGAAATTGTTTAAATATTAAAAATTGTGGGGCAAAGCAGAATACCTATTTGCTTTTGCTTGATTTCCAAAATATTCAAAATACGTTGGAATTTTCAGAATAATAGGGGAACCTCTGTTATGCCAGTGAGGTCATTTATGGTGGATTCCAGGCTAGAATCACCATCCAGACCAGAGTTTCCCAAAACATTTTTGACATAAGCCTCCCTTTACAGAAAAAAAAAATCACTCAATGTATCCTAGAAATCCACATTCATTCTGTGAACAAACACAGATAACCCTCCCCAGTTGCACAGTGCTTTGGAAATTCCTAGGGGAGCATCACACATTTTATGTACATTGATGCAGACTGTTCAATAGAACATTCAACCATATGATAAGTGAACTAGATCTCTGATCTCACCCATAGTTTTAGGCAATCATATAGACTGGAGATTGAGTTCAATTACATAAGATTTAAGAAATCACAACTATTTATTAAAAATATTATGTCTGGATGTGGACCTTAGTTGATGAACATGTTCATGTACTAGGATAATTTAATCAAATTCTGCTTGGAATGAGATCCAGTCTCCTTGCTCCTTTCTTCTTTCAGACATAATCTTGCAGATATCTTTATCTTGGCTATTACTGAGTAGAATCCTTTATAATTAAGTCTAATAATAAACATAGTACTCTCACTGAATTCCTGTAACCTCAAGTAATTTTAGTAAAACATTGAACATAGAGATAGCCCAGACTAGTTAGTACTATAAAACACCTTTAAAACTGACAATTGGTACCTGAAGTGAAGGCAGAATTGTGAAGAGCTTATCATCTTTGCTTATGACTATGGTGTTAACTCCGGTGGTCGCACTAAAATTGTCATGTCATCCATTTTACTTGTAAGGTAAATACACATTTTGACATTTGCGCTGTATAGGAAGAACTGTGAGTTACAAGGGGGATCCAAACTGTTCCTTTTCCAAAGTAGGAGCATTTTTTGTGAAGATATTTGAGCTTTTATCATCTCAACAAATTTCATTTAGTTCACATCCGAGTTGAGTTTTGTATACAAATTGGTTCAGATAATCAATGTTAGCATGTGATCTGCTACATTTTGTGTATATAATTAAAGGTGATTTTTTTAAATTACAGGTGTGTATTCTGAAAGACCAGATATTTTTAAATGTTTGATGCATGTAATGATATGGTGGTAGAAGTTTTCCCTTCAATTCTTTTGATAGGGCATAATGTAATTCTTAGATAAATTCTACTTGGACATTTTATATGATTATTTCTACATGCTATTGAATTAAACTTGTTAGTATTTTGTGGATATGTTTATAAGATGTATTGATCTACAGCTGAAGTTTGCAAAGTTGTTTAACCTCAGTGGCCCCTGGAAATCTACACCCTTTAAGCAAATAAGTCAAACATGTCCTTCAATTCACCAGAGGCTACTACTGTATTCCCTGGATCAACTCTGATCCCTTCCCCACAGGGAGAGCACCACCCACTTTTGAAACAGTGATCTGTATATTTCTACTTGCATATCAATATTTAGACTAAGTTTCAAGGTAATACTGCCTCCAAATATAATTTGGAATATGTTCTCTATTTTTTAAAAATATCTTTTGACAAAAAATAGTATTAATTTCCTATCTAAAAATTATTTGAGGGACCATAAATATCGTTGCTCTGGATTTATTCCTGTCTCTACAATCAGGATCATTCCTGGAAAGCTCAGGGACAGTGTGAAGTGCTGAGAAAATAACTCAGTTCTGGAGCATTCAAGAAAATATATTTATCTCTTCTGACCTGATCCTCCTATATTTAAGGTAATTTTTTTTAATACTTGAGTTTATTATTGTAGCATGCTATTTTTAAATTAATAATTACAGTAAGTTAGATAATGACATTTTAAATTTATTTCCAGATAATAAATTACAAACTTATTAGGATATAATATTTTTTGCATATAATTATGTAAGATGATTCCAAACTCACAAAACAGTAGGACTTAAACTATTTGGGGGATTATTATAATAAAATGTGTTCAAAAATATAATGAAGAGAATTCTATGTAACAAATCTATAAATCAAGGCAAACTAAAGATTTTTTATTAGTCAGTATTGCCTGGAAAGAGGCATACTCAAATATAACATGGACATACTCATCGTTTCACACCTTTGGTCTTATAAACTGTGGAATATTTTTTTTTTTAAATTGAGACTATCATTTTATTTGTTTTTTTTTAATTTTTTATTTTTACAATTACAAAGATATACAATTAAAAAGTTCATATTTGGGTTTTGGTCATACAGTGTAGCAGCACCCATCCCGCCACCAGTGCCCAGAAGGAGAGAGACAGTTACAGAATAAACTGTGGAATTTATATTGTTTTTATCAACAAGTTTTCAGCAATTTTCTCCCTTTTCCCTAGATTAAGTATATATTTGTTATAAATTTATTTAAATATCTTATTTGTGGGATCAGTATACTATATATTGCTAGAGATTTATGATTCTTGTCTAAGTTTTTCTAGTTTTTGTCATAAAACTGATTGCCTTTTATCACCCATTTATTTTTGTGAGATAGCCCACATTGATTCATGACTTTCCTCATTAGAGCACTACTGCCCCCTCACCCCTTGATTAGTGCAGCTAATAGTTTGTCAGTATTTCTGATGTTTTTCCCAAGAATGTTTTTTGTAATATGGCAGTTTGGTTTATTTATTTATTTTTCTGAAGATTTAATTAATGCACACTCTAATATATAATAATTTCTTTAATTTTATTGCTTAGTGGTTGACTTGATAATATAATACTTAAAGTGGGAGATTATTATATAGTATGAATTATTTCTACTTGTTAAAATATTTTATAAGAAACTTACACATATATTTCCTTTAGCATTGCTTTAGTGGAGCTGTACCTCAGCACCTTTGGAATATTTTGTTTTCAATTTCATTATGCCAAGCATTTCATAATTTATAAAGTATTCTTTAAATTATTCATTATTTAGAACTCTTTTAATTTCCAAATACTTTGCCCAAACTATTCTACCTATTATATTCTAATCTAATTCCAAAGTCAGAATAGAGAACACTATATGATTTCAATTATTTTTAACTATCCTGATATGTTTTATGACAAGTAATTAACAATGCAAGGTTGTGATCAACAATGTCTGTTTTTTTATGAAATTTAAAGAAGTTAAAGAATAAAAGCTAAGTGCACACTTAATTTTTATGTTAACCTTTATATTTCCTATTCTTTGAATTTAATAATTAGGAATTTAATAGTTAGACTTGCATTTAAATGCATGTCATTATTACTACATTAAATCTATGATTTAATTTGTCACCAAATACATTTATATTTTAATATATAAAATTTTGAATGATTCAATAATTCATTGCATAATGTTTTATATAGTTAATAGCAATAATTTAATAAAAATAAGATGCAATTTTTATACTTATTTGTCAGCAGTGTTTGTTCATTCATGTGTACTAAAATTACTACTGTTATAATTTGCTTTCAGTTGGAAGAATTTCTTCATCACATTTTATAAGGAATGGTTGCTAGTTATAATGTTGTGGAATATATTTTTGAAATTATATTTCACCTTCTTGTTGGAAATAGCTTTCAAACATGATTTTCTTTTTTGTTATAGTCCCTTAACTATGCCCTCCTACTGCTAATATGGGTTCAGATTAGAAGTTAGTTAATAATCTTATATCAGAGAGTAGCAGTACATAATATCATTCATTTCAAGATTTTTAATTCATATTTGTCTTTTGACTGCTGATACATTCAAGCATAAATCCATTCACACTTATCCTAGTAGAAGATTGTTTTATGTGAAAGTTTAGATTAATTTCTTTATCATATTTGCTTAGATTTTATTTGTTATTTCTTTAATAAATGCTCTGCACCTTTTTTACTCCTGATTTTATGGTACTTTACTAGGTATATGTTTATTTCTTTTTGAGGGTTAGGACACACTGTTCACCTCTCAGAACTTAGTCCTGGCTTTGCTTTCAGGGATCAATACTGGGGGTATTATGTGGTGCAGGAACAAACCTGGAATAGAACCCAAATCTGCTGTGGTATCAAGGTAAGTGTCTAACCCATTGCACTATTGTTCCATAATATTCTGATTTCAATGCTGAACTACATATCTTTGGTATTTAATTTTGTATTCATATTCTTTCCTTTGTGCTACACATTGCATATTTGCTTATTTTTCTATTCACTGGTTAACTTTTGATTAGTCAAATTAAATTTTTAACTATTAAACATATTTTTAGTTTTTTAAAAAAGAATTTTACTAAATTTTGCATGTGTGGAGACATTATATATACATTTGTTATATACATATATTGATAATATTTTGAGTATATTTACAATATCTTCTTACATATATTTGCATATGATTGTGCCAGTTAACTCTTACTTTTTGTTTTTTTGCTTTTTTGGGTCACACCCGGCAATGCTCAGGGGTTACTCCTGGCTCTGCACTCAGGAATTACTCCTGGGGCAGTGCTCAGGGGACCATATGGGATGCCAGGGATTGAACCCGGGCCCACATAGGCCGGTCGCGTGCAAGGCAAACGCCCTACCCACTGGGCTGTCGCTCCGGCCCCCTTAACTCTTACATTTGCTTCTCATCAAAGGTAGTTTCTGTTGCCTATTTTTTTTCTGTATTTAACTTCTACATTTTCCTCCTTTTCATCTTTCCCTTGTTATTGTTAGGAAATAGCTGTTCTGGACTATATCATTTTCACATTTTATATTCAAGCAGAGTTTGTACCATTGTTAATTTTGTGACTTGATCACTTGATCACTTGATCACTTGAATCCCGTTACTCATCATTTTGCTCGAGCGGGCGCCAGTAACATTTCCATTGGACCCTATCACGTGCCAATGTAGCCCAATGGCATCTGGTTGATTCAGGAATATGAAGAGCCTCCAACCGTTCCTTCAGGGTCTTAACAAGGAAGTCTGACCATCTTGTAGGTGGGCGGCCACGTGATCTTTTGACATCCCGTGGGGATCCAGTCGGTAACGGCTCTAGTCCAGCGGTTGTCTCCAAATCGCATTACATGTCCAGCCCATCTGATTTTTTGATGCCTTGGCAAACGAGACAGCGTCCCTGATTCTGGAATAGCGACGGAGGTCAGAACTCCGGATTCCTTCTCTCACTTGAGTGAGGCGTGATATTCCAAGCATAGCTCTTTTCGATGCCTCTCTGGGAGACCCGAATAGCATTCTCATCCTGCTTTCGTGGGGCCCAGGTCTCTGAGGCGTATGTTAATGCAGGGAGAACGGTGGAGTCGAAGAGATGTGCCCGGGCCGGAGGTTCTTTGTCCTTTTAGCTATTTCTTCGATGCCTTTGAAGGCATTTCATGCCGCTCTCTTCCTCCCGCAGCTCAGGTTTTAGGTCATTCATCATGTTGACTTCTCGACCTAGGTACACATAACTGCTGCATTCAGAGATGTTTGTTCCATTGAGAGAATGGGGCCTCTGGAACTAGTTCATTTCTCATGAACATAGTGAATTTATTTTTGTGACTTAATTGTACTAATATCTATTTATTTTTAATTTTTTGAATTACCATGAAATACACAGTCACGAAGATATTCAATATTAAGTTTCAGTCCTACAATGTTCCAAAGCCATCTATTGACCAGTGTACATTTTCTTTTTTCTTTTTTTTTATTTATTTATTTTTTTTGCTTTTTGGGTCACACCGGCGATGCTCAGGGATTACTCCTGGCTCTGTGCTCAGGAATTACTCCTGGCGGTGCTCGGGGGACCATATGGGATGCCGGGATTGAACCCAGGCCAGCATAGGCCGGCCACGTGCAAGGCAAACACCCTACCCGCTGGGCTATCGCTCCGCCCCCAGTGTACATTTTCTACCACCAATGTTCACAATTTCCTTTCCGCTCCCCACTGACTTGCTGCCTGTCTCCATGTCAGGGACATCTCCTCTCTCTCTCTCTCCCCCTTAGGCATTATGGTTTGCAATGCAGGTACACTGAAAGGCTATCATATATATCCCTGTGTCCCTTTACCTCTTTTTTGGCACTCAGATCTTGTCCAGAGCGATTATTTCAAACTATTATTGTTATAGTAGTTTAATTGGAATATTTCAATAATGCCTATTTCTCTAGGATTAGGAACTTTTTGCTGTCATTAACATCCTAAAGCATGCATTCTTGGTCATGCACAGAGTAATTCTGACACTAATCACATTAGCTGGTTTCCTTTTACTCACTTTCTTTATCTATTAAGATTCAAGTTGGGATGACTTCTATTAATATAATTCTCATTTACTCGTACATTAATTGCTAGTTTAAACTAGAAACTTTAACAAACATTTGAACATAAATTATTTCATATGTTAATAAGATAACTTTAAACTCAATTTCTGGGATAAACTTCTAGACTTTTAGCAACTCTCCCTCTATAGAAACTATGGAACATGAGTTTATAATTGTGGGGAAGGAGATAATTATTTATTTCTTTTAAGGTGTATGAGTGGAGCATTTGAAGGGATCAAATCATTCCCCCTGGCTTACCTTCTCTCTGTAAGTCCTATCTCAGTGAATTGATGTGAGTGCACTCATGGACTGATATTCTTAGTATTTTGATGGACAAGTGCCATAAATTATCATTGTTCTTAATGCTATTTAGTAAATATTCATTAATAAATATATCCATTCCCTCTGTCCTCAAGAAAATTTCTAAGGATTCTTATCTTCATGTCTAGTAATTCATATATACCTTTTATATTCATTTTGCATAAATATATGCAAATGTTATTTGAAGGTTCTCATGTCACTATTCTGTGCTATCAATTATTGGACATGACTTTCAACTTTTTAAAATTTGGTATCAAAATATCATTTAGTTATAACACTATAGAGGGTCCAGAATTAAATAATTAAAATCTGAATTTGGGGACCAGAGATATAGTATAGTGGGTAGGACATTTGCATGCATGTGGTCCACCTGGGTTCGATCCCCAATATTCCATATGGTCCCCTGAGCACCACGAAGAGTAATTCCTCAGTGCAGAGCCAGAAGCAACCTCTGAACATCACCAGGTTGACCCTAAAAGCAAAAAATACATAACTAAAAGTAAAATCTCAATTTGTGTTAAGTAATAATTGTTTCTTCAATATATTTTTTGGGAAAACTATCCAATCCACATGCCAAATTATGAAACTCAACTGCTAACATTGTATAAAATTGATTTAAAATTGTGGGACCTAAAATCATAAATCACATAGAAAACTGTAATAATATGCTTCTTCACATCGACCTTAATGGTGTCCTTATGAATTCTCCTCCAATGTCAAGTAAATACAAAAGTAAATACAAAAGCAAATATATTTAAATGGTACTACATCATAGTCACTAGATCACTAGACATCCCCTTGTTCATTGATTTCCTCGAGCAGGCACCAGTAACATTTGCATTTGACCCTATCACATGCCAGTGTAGCCCAAGGGCATATGGTTGCTTCAGGAATATGAAGAGCCTCAAACCGTTCGTTCATGGTCTTGACGAAGAAGTCTGATCATCTTGTAGGTGGGCAGCTACGTATTATTTTGACATCCCATGGGATCCGTCGGTAATGGCTCTAGTCCAGCGGTCATCTCCAAATCGCATTACATATCCAGCCCATCTGATTTTCGATGTCTTGGCAAACAAGACAGCGTCCCTGACTTTGGAACAGCTAGGAGGTCGGAACTCTGGATTCCCTCTCTCACTTGAGTGAAGTGTGGTTTTCCAAGCATAGCTCTTTCAATTCCTCTTTGGGAGATTCGAATAGCATTCTCATCCTGCTTTCCTCGGGCCCAGGTCTCTGAGGCCTATGTTAATGCAGGGAGAACAGTGGAGTCGAAGAGATGTGCCCAGAGTTGGAGTTTCTTTGTCCTTTTAGCTATTTCTTCAATGCGTTTGAAGGCATTCCATGCTGCTCTTTTCCGCCTGTGCAGCTCAGGTTTCAGGTCGTTCATAGTAATAATCTTAATAGTCTTCTTATAGTGAAAGAAGATATTAACAAAATGGAACGCTCTTATACGGACTAAGAAGAAATATTTGCAAACAATACATCTGAAATGAGGTTTATTTTCATAGTATAATAGAAATTTATATACATTGGGTAGCACCCAAATGACACTAGTAACTTCCACTCACTAGGAGGTATGAATCCTATTAAAAAAATTACACAGGCCAAAAGAAAGAAGATTACAAATTGAACTTCATTTTAAAAGTAGCAACACTATTGGTGAAACACTGTCTCGATACAGAAATTATGGGGAAAAAGAGAGAATATCTTAAAATAAAGGAAAATATATGACTGTCTGAGAGCCACTGGTATCCCCAACAGTATCAGGACAGAAGTTCTCTTTTACCTCCAAGGCTTTTAATAGTACAAAAGCTCTACCAGTGAAATTCAATATAATGAAAGAACTCTAGCTCTGATCAGAACTTAGACAATACACGAGAGCCCAAGTCTCTCACCAAACAGGATCCTACCAGAAAAGAGTTCTACCGAAAAAGGGGCAAGTGCCTCCAGTCAGTCCCCTTTATTTATATACATCAAAGTAATCCTAACTGTTGACAGTGAGGGTCCTGTCAACAAAGAACCCTAAACAGAGTGTAAAAGGGCAGTGCCACACCCTATTACAGGTATAAACAAATGATTATACCAAGGACTATTATTTTTTCTGAGATTGTCTCTTATGTAAAATACTGGGGGGGTAATAAAGTAATACACCTCAATTTCATGGGCCTCATGTAATCTAGATGGTACCCACAAGGTATTATTTATTATCTGCTCCAGGGTTATTCTGAGTATCTTGTTCTCTTTATACTGAAAGGGTCACACTCGCCCTCTTGAGGGCAAACTAGTATGATACTTCCCATAGTCTCATAGCCATAGCCAGGGTGTTATTCTCCTAGGAAATTCAAACTCTCATTTTCTTTCTTTCTTTCTTTCTTTCTTTCTTTCTTTCTTTCTTTCTTTCTTTCTTTCTTTCTTTCTTTCTTTCTTTCTTTCTTTCTTTCTTTCTTTCTTTCTTTCTTTCTTTCTTTCTTTCTTTCTTTCTTTCTTTCTTTCTTTCTTTCTTTCTTTCTTTCTTTCTTTCTTTCTTTCTTTCTTTCTTTCTTTCTTTCTTCCTTCCTTCCTTCCTTCCTTCCTTCCTTCCTTCCTTCCTTCCTCCCTCCCTCCCACCTTTCTTTCTTTCTTTCTTTCTTTCTTTCTTTCTTTCTTTCTTTCTTTCTTTCTTTCTTTCTTTCTTTCTTTCTTTCTTTCTTTCTTTCTTTCTTTCTTTCTTTCTTTCTTTCTTTCTTTCTTTCTTTCTTTCTTTCTTTCTTCCTTCCTTCCTTCCTCCCTCCCTCCTCCTTTCTTTCTTTCTTTCTTTCTTCCTTTCTTTCTTTCTTTCTTTCTTTCTTTCTTTCTTTCTTTCTTTCTTTCTCTTTCTTTCTTTCTTTCTTTCTTTCTTTCTTTCTTTCTTTCTTTCTTTCTTTCTTTCTTTCTTTCTTTCTTCCCTTCTTCCTTCCTTCCTCCCTCCCTCCCACCTTTCTTTCTTTCTTTCTTTTCTTTCTTTCTTTCTTTTCTTTCTTTCTTTCTTTTTCTTTCTTTCTTTCTTTCTTTCTTCTTTCTTTCTTCCTTTCTTCTTTCTTTCTTTCTTTCTTTCTTTCTTTCTTTCTTTCTTTCTTTCTTTCTTTCTTTCTTTCTTTCTTCTTCCTTTCTTTCTTCTTCCTTTCTTTCTTTCTTTCTTTCTTTTTCTTTCTTTCTTTCTTTTCTTTTTCTTTCTTTTCCTTTCTTTCTTTTCTTTCTTTCTTTCTTTCTTTCTTTCTTTCTTTCTTTCTTTCTTTCTTTCTTTCTTTCTTTCTTTCTTTCTTTTCTTTCTTTCTTTCTTTCTTTCTTCTCTTTTCTTTCTTTCTTTCTTTCTTCTTCTTTCTTCCTTTCTTTTCTTTCTTTCTCTTCTTTCTTTCTTTTCTTTTTTCTTTCTTTCTTTCTTTCTTTCTTTCTTTCTTTCTTTTCTTTCTTTCTTTCTTTCTTTCTTTCTTTCTTTCTTTTCTTTCTTTCTTTCTTTCTTTCTTTCTTTCTTTCTTTCTTGTCTGTCTGTCTTCCTTCCTTCCTTCCTTCCTTCCTTCCTTCCTTCCTTCTTTCCTTCTTTCTTTCTCTCTTTCTTTTCTTTCTTTCATTGCTTTTTTCAGGTTCACACCTAGCAATATCAGGAATTATTCCGGGCTATGCACTCAGGAATTAGCCCTGGTGCTACCGGGAATCATTGGGATGCCAGGAATCAAACCCCGAGTTGTCTTTGTGCAAGGCAAATGCCCCTACCCACTGGAATATTACTCCGGCCACTTCTGAATTTCTGACTAGGAGTAAGCTGATCACTTTTACTTACTTTAACCATTTCTTAGCTGGATTCCAGATCCTATATCTATTCATATAGAATTTATGCACACCCTTATAATCTATTAAGTGTTTCACACAAACTGAAGTCCATAAAATAATTTCATACACTTAGAATGCTAAAATGTCATAAGTAGTTTATTGCAACAAAATAGAACTCCATAATGTATATGTAAATGTAGTCTGCCCTAAATAATGTGTGTTTATATCCTCTACTAGATTTGGAGTATGAAAATGTAAAGCAACTTATATTCTGAACTTTTTTAAGTTTCCAGGGAAATGAATACTTGTTAATCTTTTTATTAATTTATGCTGACTTTTTTTTTTTTTTGCTTTTTTTGGGTCACACCCGGCGATGCTCAGGGGTTTCTCCTGGCTCTGCACTCAGGAATTACTCCTGGCGGTGCTTGGGGGACCATATGGGATGCCGGGGATCGAACCCAGGCTGGCACAGGCCGGCCGCATGCAAGGCAAACGCCCTACCCGCTGGGCTATCGCTCCGCCCCAATGCTGAATTTTCTTTATGCTGATAGAAGTTTAAAATCTATTAGACAACTCTCAACTTTTCTTTATGCTGAAAGAAGTTTAAAATCTATTAGACAACTCTCAAAAAACTAAAATTAAGTTTCAATGAGGCCCAGCAATTCTGCTTTTTGATATCTAACCCAAGGACCTGAAAATTCTAAGAAAAAAAAGACCTGAGTTCCTATGTTTATGTCAGCACTTGATCCAAATACAGAATCAATCCAAAGGTCCAAGAACAGGTTACTCAATAAAGAAACTATGGTACATGTATGCAATGGAATGATACTCTGTTTTAAGGATGAAGACCTGAACTTTGCTGCTAGAGAGAGGACCTGAAAAGAATCATGCTCAGTGAAGTTAGTCACTTCTTCACTTCTTCTATGAGGCAGAAGTCACACACACTTTCTGCCTCATAAGCAGGACATAAAGAAATTCAGTGAAATAAGAAACTGAGAACTAGTCTTTTGTTGGAGATTCCTTAAGGTGGAAATTAATGGAGATAAGTGAGAGTTGGGGTCATTTAGAGATGCCACTTTGATGGAAGCTGTGGCACTGAGAAATTTTATGCTGCACTTTTACCATTAAAAGTTTTGTAAACCACAATGAGTAAAATTATTTTTAAATATACCTCATTCTAATTTTAATAGATGAATAGCATCTTTACTCGATGCATTTCATGTTTAGTTTTGCAGAGGAACGCAGATTGCTCTATAAAAGCATATTTGTGAAAATTAAAGATACATGCAATATAAATATGAAAAATTATAGTAGTTTACACTGTACTAAAGACATTTCCCAAAGAATTTTTCAGAAAAAGTATAAATTAGATCAGAAAAAATCAGAAATTATTTTTGCGTTTATTTAAATAAATGCATCTAAAGATAAAATACATTTGTATACACACAAGTGGGATGGTATTATAATATGATATGCTAATATTTAAAATTGATTTTGTGAAAGCAAAATTATTTAAAAAATTTTACTTGTATCACTTGTCTTCCCATTGTTCATTGATTTGCTCTAGCGGGCACCAGTAAAATCTCCATACATCCTGTTGCATGCTAATGTAGCCCAAGAGAATCTGCTTACTCCTGGAACACGAAGAGCCTCAAACCATTCCTTCAGGTCATGGGATTCAGGTCTATAATTGTTATTGTTTTTGGCATATCAAATACAACATGGGTAGCTTGCCAGGCTATGCAGTACGGGTGGTATAGTCTCAGTAGTAGACGCATAGATAAGAATCTTGTGCATTTACTGATGAACTGGGCTCAATGGTTTTCTGAGGAGCTGCGGAGTCCAGATGTTGAAAATGATGGCCCCTCATAATGTGGGGGTTCCGCTGGCTTCTTGCAAGGCTCTATTTGGATGACTGGCCAAGGTTAGAACCTGCCTTCCCTCCCAGGCACCTCATTATCAGCTGAGCAAAGGGAGAGCCCGTAGAAGCCGGCTTAGAAACTAATGGAGACAAATGGCCATTCTTATTAAAATTAAAGGAGTAGATAGTATTAATATTATTTTAAATCCTAATGTTTATTTATAGCCACACCCTGCCCCTCGAGGTGCTGCAGGTGTGGCTGCAATGCCTGGTTTCGTAGGCAGGTGGCAGACAGAAAAAAAGGCTTGTCTACACCCAGGGTTTGTCCTGTGGGACCTCTATGGTTGATGGTCTACATAGGATAAGACTGGGCCTCCTGGGATGAACCAAGAGCCATGGCAGAATCTGGCAAGCTAACCGTGGTGTAATCGATATGCCCAAAACAGTTACAATAATGGACCTCCTTCCCAACAAAAGAAGACGTTACTGGTACCAGCAAGAGCAAATTGATGAACAGCGGGAAGACAAGTGACAACAATTATTTAAATATTATAGAGGTCCTAGAACACCCTTTACATTGTTTATGTAGAGAGGTGTTAATTACATAAGTCTTTAAACCATAGAATTAACAACACTATAAGCAAGAGATTCAAAGTAAAGCAACTTAAATTTCATCTTATTTTTATTCATTCATTAATTTATTTATTTGCCTGTGTGTTTGTTTATTTATTTATTCATCTATTTATTTATCTATCTATTTATTTCTTTATGTGTTTATTTATTTATTTATCTATCTATTTATGTATTTTATTTATTTATTTATCTATCTTTGTGCATTTTATTTATCTATCTATCTATCTATCTATTTATTTATTTATTTATTTATTTATTGTTTTGAGTCACACCCAGAAATGCTTAGGGGTTACTTTTGGCTCCTCTCTAGGAATTACTCCTGGTGGTGCTCGAGGGGCCATATGGGATTCCAGGGATCAAACCCGGGTTGGTGTGTGCAAGGCAAATGCCCTACCTGCTGTGCTATCACTTTGACCCCAACAACTACAATTTTAAAAGTGCATGTAATGCCCTCTCCTAAAACCAGAGTGAGTGGAAACAGAATTCAGAAATATATTCTATCATTATACAGAATTTTTAACACTTTTGCTTAAAAATGTCTCAGAATATTTGTCTTTATTATTTTTGATAGTACTGTTGTTTGTCTCCATCCACTGTGCAGTAAATTTTCTCTCCAGTCATCCATTTTTCCCTGAACTGGCTCTTATAAGTATGGTGCCTAAAATTAACTTGAGTTTGTTTCCATTCTAAGTATAGAAGGTATTCTTTACAATTACTAATTCAACTTCCATATTTATTTTCAATGCCTAATTATAAAAGGCTGGACCTCAATAGAAAGCTTAGCAAATTATTAACGTGTTTTCTTGTAATGGTTCTATACAGGATTAATACATCCCACAAGTCTATCCTGGCTCCCACTTGCTTTCTTTTTTATATTTGCTTGAGAAACTCAGTTTTGCTTGTTCTTGGTAGCTTGCCATCTCCTTCATCTTGACTTTCTATTTTCTTGGCATATAGTTTCCCCTTATTTCAAGGTTTCAAGAGAAGAAATTATGTATAAAATATTTGTTATATAAATTCATATAAATATATATCTAATGTAATGAATGCATTCCATAGATTACACACAATATTCAGCAAAACCTAATTGAAAAAAAAAGATATTCTATTCATAAACTCACAGTTAACACTAAAAATAATGCTCTCCAAGTCTAAAAGCCCTAGTCTTCTATGGGCCTCATTGTTAAGACCCTTTAAGACAAATTCCTAGCTTGACTTATTGTGATCAGGTCAGTTATCTACTTTTCCAGTTTTATGACCATCTTTAAATCACATAACTTCTCAGGAATGCGAATCATTTATCTGAAAATGGAGGTAATTTCCGCATGAGTTTTTTGAATTTTGCTGCCATTGAGTCAGATACAGAGAGCAAGCCTACGGCACGATTTAAAATTTATCTCAAAATAATTTTCTTCTTACACATGACAGTGTCTATTTCTTCCAATGGAAATTGTATCCACTATCCTCGGGTGACATTTTGCTTCATTGAGTCAATACAATAAAGGACATAAAGACAATATAACACATTTTCTCTAAAAAGTCTAGTTTTTAATCTTGGTAAAAGCACACATAGCACAATAAAACTAATATGTTTATAGTAATTTTATTGTTTCTCCCACTCAAAGTTTTGGTCAAATGTTGAGATATGACTTACTAAAATGTCCAGAGACATCATTTATATAGTTACTTAAATTATTTAACATCCATCTGCTCTAATGATGTCTTATTACTTTTTGAACTGTAGCAACAAAAAAATCAGTAAAACTATCTGCTTCCCCTGCATTCATATTTTAGTGCTAAAAGCATGAAAATAAACTTTCACAAATATTTTATTTGGTTACTACAAAAAAGATATGTCTTTTTATAAGATAAATAATTTGAGGCAGAAGAGAGAAGCAGAGCAAAATAAGGGATATATTAATTGTCTGAAGTGAGCATGCTGTTAAATAGAACAATCAAGGTGTTTTCAAGTTAAAAAACATCACTGTTGTTGAAGAACAGGAACGAAATCTGTTAGTTAACATAGAGAATGGTTAAAGATACGGTATTTAAGTAAAAAGTATCAGCTATGCAATGCCTCATATAAAACATGCCTTATATATCTAATAAATAGTAAGAAGTAAAATAAGAATATCAATGAGGGAATTATGTTATGCAGGGTTAGGCACTGTAAAATAGGGGGCTATTGTGATTCCATTTTTAATTATGGAAGAATTTAACTTTTGAGGAGTGGCATATTAGAACAGATTTTATATAAATGATATTCACTGTACTTGAAGTGGAATTCTGGCAGACATTTTGGAGGCAATGTGTAAGAGAAGGAAGAGAGACAGAGAAAAGAGAGAAAGAGAAAGAGAGGAAACAAGAGAAAAATGAGAGAGAGAGAGAGGAAAAGTGTCTGCCATAGAAGCAGGCTGGTGGAGAGGGGACGGAATCTCAGGACAATGGTGGTGGGAAGTGGGCACTGATGGAGGGATGGGTGCTGGAACACTGTATGACCTAAACCCCAAATGAACAACTTTGTAATTGTATATCTCATTGTGGTAAAATAAAATTCAAAGAAGAAGTTGTGGAGGCTTCATGTAATCTTAAAAGCTCATGGAAAAATGTCAGGCAAAAGTAATAAATCTAGGGTCAAACTAGGAAACCACACATTAAAATTTTTAACAAAAGATTTCTGCCAGCGGAGTGTATTTGTGTGTGCTTCTGTATATGTGTGAATGTATGTGTGTGTATGTGTGTGTGTAAAAGATGAGTGTCACTGATATTAAGAGAAATGTTGGGAGGAGGGTTGAACATTTTAAAGGAGTTTTGTTTGAAACAGGAAAAGTGTGAAATCCCTACTAGATACAGTGTAGTTATAATATATCTCTGGGCAGATCAATCTGGAGTCTCAAAGAGAGCTCAGAAGATATTGGATATTTATCTCATGAGACTAGATAAAGCCAATGAAGACAGTTTTAGGAATCTGAAAATTTATTGCATGAGACTAGATGAAGCCATAAAGAGAGCTCTTGAAATCTGAACATTTATCTCATTAGACTAGACAAATCCATGGAAGGACAAAACAACAAGGAAGAAGATAAAAATAAACAAGGAACTTCAGGGAATTTGAACATTAACAGTTTGAGAGAAATAGAATTCAGAAAATGAGACTAAAGAGTGACAAGGGATATAAGAATAAATCCAGAAGAGAGAGTATTATATCTTAGTATCAAGAGAATAAGACTTATCAAGGAACAGGCAATGTTAGTTTATGCCAATGATACTGTGAGATCAACACATTTTAATTCACGACAATTTTTCATTAGCTTTTATTGATCTCAAAAATGGCAGCTTTGATAGAGTGGTAAAAGTATTTAAAAATATGAGTTAGATGCATTCACTACAAATATTCATTTGGTTTTGTTATTACGAGAGTTAAAGAAACAATCATACAATAATCATTAGAGACGAATCTGTAAACGTACTTAGAAAATAAATTTCTAAATTTGATTCTTATGTTCAAGTGAGCCTTAGTGAAAAAGAAGGTTTGTTCCTTTATCATAAACAGTGGTTTACCTCCTTGATCCAAAGCCCCAAATTTCATACATTTTAAAATAATGTCATTGCATAACTTTTAAATTTATATTAATAGGGTTATTTGGTTAATTTGAGCAAGTATGGTACACAGTTATTTTTTTATTAAATATTTTATTATAACACTGTGAGATGTACAATAACAGCATTGCTCATGATTAGGGGGTTTCGGTCACACAGTGTTCCAGCACCCCGCCCTCCATCAGTGCCCATTTCCCACCACCAATGTCCTCAATTCCTTCCCCCTCCCATCACTTGATCACTTGATCACTTGAATCCCGTTATTCATCGATTTGCTCTTAGCGGGCACCAGTAACATTTCCATTGGACACTATCACATGCCAATGTAGCCCAATGGCATCTGGTTGATTCAGGAATATGAAGAGCCTCAAACCATTCCTTCAGGGTCTTAACAAGGAAGTCTGGCCATCTTGTAGGTGGGCAGCCACGTGATCTTTTGATATCCCATGGGATCCAGTCGGTAAAGGCTCTAGTCCAGCGGTTGTCTCCAAATCGCATTACATGTCCAGCCCATCTGATTTTCGATGCCTTGGCAAACGAGACAGCGTCCCTGATTCTGGAATAGCGATGGAGGTCAGAATGCCGGATTCCTTCTCTCACTTGAGTGAGACGTGATATTCCAAGCATAGCTCTTTCAATGCCTCTCTGGGAGACCCGAATAGCATTCTCATCCTGCTTTCGTAGGGCCCAGGTCTCTGAGGCGTATGTTAATGCAGGGAGAACGGTGGAGTCAAAGAGATGTGCCCGGAGCCGGAGGTTCTTTGTCCTTTTTAGCTATTTCTTTGATGCCTTTGAAGGCATTCCATGCCGCTCTCTTCCTCCTGCGCAGCTCAGGTTTTAGGTCGTTCATCATGTTGACTTCTCGACCTAGGTACACATGACTGCTGCATTCAGAAATGTTTGTTCCATTGAGAGTGAATGGGACCTCTGGAACTAGTTCATTTTTATGAACATAGTTTTGCTGAGATTCAGCTGTAGACCTACCTTTCCACATTCTCGGTTAAAGTCAGCCAGCATTTGTGCCGCTTGGCTAATGTTTGGTGTTATTAGAACGATGTCATCAGCGAAGTGGAGGTGGTGTAGTTGCCGACCATCTATCTTCACTCCCATTCCTTCCCATTCTAATTGTCTCATGATGTTCTCGAGGGTGGCACTGAAGAGTTTTGGTGAGATGGTATCACCCTGTCGAACCCCTCTTTTGACATCAATGATCACTTCTTTGTAGAATGGTGAGATCCTGGTAGTGAATCCGTAATACAGCTCACGAAGGATCTTGATGTATTGGGTTTGAACACCCTGTTTGGCTAGGGCTTCGATGACTGCTTCAGTCTCTACAGAATCAAAGGCTTTCTGTAAATCAATGAACGTGAGACAGAGTGGCATCTTGTACTCCCTACAAACCCCAATGAGCTTGGTTACTGTGTGGATATGGTCGATTGTGCTGAATCCTTTCCGGAAAACTGCTTGCTCGCATGGTTGTCCTTCATCTAGTGTTCTGCTAATCCTGTTCAGGATGACTCGTGTAAACAGCTTGTAGATGACAGACAACAGGCAGATGGGGCGATAGTTGCCGATGTCGTGAATGTCTCCCTTCTTGAACAGTAGAACTGTCCTGCTGGTTTTCCATTGGGAGGGCACCTTGCATTCGGACAGGTAGCGTGTGAAGAGCCGAGCTAGTGTATTGATGAGTACCGATGGCAGATTCTTCAGGTGTTCGGGTCTGACACTGTCTGGGCCTGGTGCTGTTCCCTTCTTTACCGACGAGATGGCATGTCGGATTTCAGAAGGGAGAACGTTGGGAATGACATATCCATCCTGTGGAATTTGGCATGCGGGCAGGTGAATGTGGCTATCAAATAGATTTGAGTAGAAGTCCTGGATAATCTTCTCCATTGCCTTTCTGGAAGATGTGATAGACCCATCAGGGCGTCGGAGGGCAGTCATCTTGGTCTTATAGTTGGCGAAGGACAGGCGGGCAGTGTGAATACTTTTCCCGGCTTCTGCTGCATCTTCCAGTATTTCTGCTCTTCTGTCTTTGAGGTCTGCTTTTATCGCTTCTCTGCACTGTTTAGCAAGCTTGGACATTAGCATTTGGTCTCCTGAGGCTTGCGCCTTGCCACATTGGCGAATGAGCTCAAGAGTTTCTGAAGACAAGCGTCCTTTTGTGTCCTTCTCTCTCTCGCCATTCTTCGCACAATCATGGAGGTGCTGAACCAGTCAGTTGTATTCTTCATCGATGTCATCAATGATGGTATCTTCCCATGTTGCCGCAATGGTGCCAAAGAGTTCCCAGTTGGTGGTCGTTCTGGGAGTTCTCTTCTTAAACTTTGCAGCCTTTTCTCCCCGTTGCAGGAAGTAGAATTTTGCACGAAGGAGACGGTGGTCCGATCCTGTTTGGAATTTAGGGACGACAGCGACATCGGTCAGACAAAACCGCCGATTGAAGATGATGTGGTCAATTTCATTGTGGAACTGTCCGCCAGGAGATTCCCATGTCCAACGTTTCGCTTCAGCCTTCTGAAACTGTGAGTTCCCATGAATAGTCTTGGTGGACATGATGAACTCAGATAGTCTCTCACCCTGTTCGTTCCATTCTAGGCCATGGGTCCCGATGTGGAGTTCTTCAGCCGATCTTCTGGGTCCTATCTTGGCATTAAAATCACCGACTATGATCTTGTAGAAGGTGTGATCTTTTTATAGAACTCCTCCAATTCCATGTAGAATTTCTCAATTTCATCTTCTTTGTATGTGGATGTTGGTGCATAGACAATGAAGATAGAAATTGCTGGCAATGGGCCACATCTCCTCAAGTGTAATCATCCTATTCGGTTTGTTAGGCATTCAAATGAATCAATGTTTACGGCCATGTTCGTGTTGACAAGGACACCAATGCCACCGACGCCTCTTTCATCACATGTTCCAAGGAACAATTCTTCTCCGGTATCAAATACAGCATAATGCGACTGACGCCTCCTCGTCTCAGTCAGACCAATGACGTCGTATTTGATCTTTTGTGCTTGCATCATCAGCTCCTCAATATATGCTTCCGATGCCAGCATACGTGCATTGAAAGTACAGACAGTCATTTTAGTCCTTATTCGTTTTGGCAGCCTAGGACAGCCGTGAAATTTTATCAGGCACTGCTTGTTTGCCTTTCTTACTGCTGCCGTATTAAGGGCTCTTTCGGGTCAGGAAAATAAACATTTTTGTTACTGGATTTGGCATATCGAACACGCATCGGACAGCTTGCCAGGCTCTGCCATGCGGGCGCTATATTCTCATTACTTTGTGGGGCTCTCTCAGAGGGGTTGGTAGAATATTTATGGTAATTTGGAGGTAAATTACGCTGCCCGCCTGCGACGCACAATGGGGAAAGCTGGTTTCTGCTCTGCCGGGTGTACCCCCTCCCATAGCCTGCCTAAATGGCAGGTTCTTTATCTCTTTTCTCTCTCCCCTCTCTCTCTTTTCCTTCTCTTACACATTGTGGGTTGCACTACATACACCTAGAGACCATCATGTGCATTTTTTTTGCCTGTATTTAATGCTCAGTTCTAGGTTGGTATTAACTCTTTAGATCTTTACTCACCTTCTCTGTTACCTTCTCTGTCTTACCTAACCTCTGACTCCCACATGTTTGCAGTAATTTCCACTTTTGGTAAGACCTCCTGGTCCACGTTTCACCTGACACTGGATTTTGGTGTCATAATATATGACATGCAAATAAATGCAGTCATTCTATATCTCTCTTTCCTTCTGACTAATTTCACTCAACATGATCCTTTCCATGTCCATCCATTTATAGGCAAATTTCATAATTTCATTTTTCCTAACAGCTGCATAGTATTCCATTGTGTAGATGTACCACAGTTTCTTTATCAAGTCATCAGTTCTCAGGCATACTGGTTGTTTCCAGGTTCTGGCTTTTGTGAATAGTGCTACTATGATACACAGTTATTTTATTTTAAAATAAGTTTTGATTCATAAGTCACCAAAAGCTGCTGGTAATATTTAAATTGTTACTAAAAAAACTCCTCATGAAAAATGCAGCCACATAGTGTCTATATTTAGAAAATTGGATTGAGTTATTTATGCTTGCTGGTCACAGGTCTATATATTTTTAATTCCTTATCTCCTGGTCTATCAGAATACTATCAATATATAGGCAGTTGAATTTCAAATATTTAAGTTGTAAGTTGTTAGGAATCTTCTAAGAGGCAGCTAAGTCTGACAGGCAAACAGAACCAACTCTGAGACAGAAACTGTGTCTGAGGAGGAAAGCCAGTTCAAGAAAGAGACAGATAAAAAGAACGAGAAAATAATATCAAAAATAGTGTAAACTTTATTTTATTTGCGATTAGAGAGATTGTTGAAAGTGTGCTATGTTGACTTTAGTAATAAGAAAAAATGAAAGGAGAGATATGAAAAATAGTTAAAAATGTCCTTAACTTAATGTATTAGCAAGGCATTTGTACAGGTACATTGTTCTAGAATGAATTTTATATCTTTGATCCCAAAATAAACTGCTTGCTATATTGTAAGCTTTGCACTAAGCATGAGCCACAATAGTGGAAAAGGGAGGTCTAATTATTCAATAAATATTTACAGATATTATGATAAGGAAAGTACAGAGAAGGTAAGAAAACTACAATACTGTATCTGACTGTGAGGAGAGCATTCTCCATTTGAGAAGACAAGCTGTAAACAGAACATTTCCATACATATAAGAGCATCATGTACTTTTTTTTAAAGAATGAACTATCAAATGGGACTATAAATGCATTGAGAAAGTATTGACACATGAAAATTTTTATTTCAATTCTTTCAACAGTTTTTCACTGTCATAGTTGGAATCAGAGAAGAAAATCTAAAGATCCTTACTCGCATCTTTTCATTTTTATACATGCTAGTATGTATAAACAGCTATATAGCTTCTTATACATACTAGCAGATACACAGAAAACTGCTGAAGCAATTATAAAATTAGTCAAACATAATTGCTAAAACAGACATAAATACATACACAAGCAAAGCCTTACAGACAAAACACAAAATAACTTCCTGCAGTCAAAACATTTCTGAATATAATTACACCAGCATACCAGTGTTCCTAAGGGCTAGACCCTTTCTCATTAAAAGTATAATTCCAGTCATGGAATTTTTTAAAATAATCATGGAATCTTATAAATCTAAAACACTGGCCAGCTATAATCAATCACATAATCCTCAGAAACCCAGAATCCTTCAAATAAGAAACTGAAGGAGAAAAATAAAAGCCTACTTTGTTTACACCTGACTCCCAGTTCACCATCACCTCAACTCTCCCACATCTGTAGATGCTCATTTTGAGGAGTGATTATTTACTAGCCAAAACCATGTACCTAAACTGCTAATTTGGTCTGGTCTCAAATTCAACAAATATCCTTATTTGGCCTTATATGACCTTTGATAAAAGTTCTGAAAATGAATTACATTTGTTTTCTGATTGATAATAAAAATTGCTAAGTAAATCACAACAGCAGAAAAATTTGGAAACACAAACTTGTTGCAACTTAATGACAAACTAGTGATTTTTTTTTCTCATCCAGGAACTATTTTGGGTCTATTTTCCTGGATGTTTATTAAACAAGTGAATATGGGCTTTTCAGAACAATCAAACTTTTTTGTAATTAGCTACTTTATTGTGTTTGCTTCAAGAAAAGATAATAGTCATAGTTTTCAAAAAATACTTCTTATGAAGGAGATTTTATAGGAAGTTGGATTATCTAAATTCAGGTAGCCTATAGACAAAGAAAAAAAAAGTAAGTTCAAAGAGCACTGTCAAGCAAAAATCAATTAAACACGTTTGTTAAAGACTTCTTTGTAGGTGCTCATCTTTCAATATCTCCAAAAAAAAAAATAAACAAAGTTCTTAGCTTTTCAGAAAGGACTGTGAATTAGCTTTAAAACTATAAACTATGTTTTATTTTTCACATAGTGAGAAATAAGTCACTCACATATTGGCGACTTACTGAATCTACACTGTGTTTATGATGTGAACAGGACCGTGACATTTTGAGCTTCTTCTGAGGGGGGTGACATGTGGTAAAGACCAAAGGGGAGAAAGGCAAATGGGCCCATCCAGCCTTGTGAAAAATGGAGGGAGAAACAAATATGCTGTCCTGTGCACTAAAGTTCATGTCAAAACCTGCAGGTATGTTTCTCTTATCACTATGGGAACAGCTCTGTCTGAGATAAAACACAACATACTCTGCTTTCCTCACAGAAGGCTATAGAGGGGCACAATAATCTTTAGTTTGCACACATTTACATACTACCGCTACTAGTGTGTCAAGGAAGCAGAATTTCTAAAGACTACCAAAAAAATCATAGAACGTAGCACTTTTTTTTTTCTTTTTGGGGTCACACCCAGCAATGCTTAGGGGTTAAACCTGGCTCTGCACTCAGGAATTACTCCTGGTGATACTCAGGGGACCATATAGGATGCTGGGAAATTGAACCTGGGCCGGCTGGGTGCAAGGCAAATGTCCTACCTTTATGCAGGACTATTGTTCCGGTCCCCAATGTAGCAGTTTTGAACAACAACAACAACAACAAAATCACTTAACTGAATTTATAATGATATTTTAAATTTATTTTTATTTATTTTATTTTAGTTAGCATGGTTAAAATGGGGAGGGAATGCGGGTTCTAGTCCAAGCCCACCATCCCAGCAGAGCCTCACAAGAAGTCAGAGAACCCAACCATGAGGACCGTCATTATCCACATCCAGATTCCTCAGCTGGTCAGAGCTCCACCCAGCAGAAGAGCTGATCACAAGCCCGGCTCGCTCGACTGCGCCAAAGCGCAAAGCAGCTCATCAATAAATGCACAAGATGAGAGGCAACTACAAGAGTATCCTACCTGCATGACAGAGCCTGGCAAGCTACTTGTGTCGTGTTTGATATGCCAAAACCCAGTAACAATTACAGAACTCATTCCCATGACCTGATGGAATGGTTTGAGGCTCTTTAATTCCTGGAGCAAGCAGATGACTTTGGGCTGCACAACATGTTACAGGACAAATGGAGATGTTACTGGTGTCCGCTTGAGCAAATAGATGAATAATGGGAGGACGTGATACAAGTGATAGTTACAATGCCAGCATTTATGCTTTACCTGGACAAATTGTTGTCCCCTTACTAAAACCAAACCCACGGTCCCAGTGTCCTCATGTGACTTTAGTGTGCCTTTCCCTCACCTACCCGTCAAACACCTGCTACACACCTCTTCATAACCTCAGTTCTGTGAAAGTTTATTTTTCCTTCTATTGTTACTCCATGTTTCCTTTTTATTCTTTGAAAAAGAAAACTCCACAAAAGCCTCTTGAGTAAAGCACACACATACACTATAGACAGCAGAAGACGAGGTAAATTAAAACGCATTCTCGTTTGAATTGTATCTTCTCCTTGACTTATGCACAGTCTGGAGCTGTTTCTCTGAAAGCATTGAATGCCCTGGGTGTGAGGCGATGTAGTTATGTTTTGGAGATAATTCTACTTCTTACTTTTCACTGTCTACCTTATTTTAATCAATAGTTTTTGCTGTTTCATTCACCAATAATGCCTGTCTTTATATATCTGATGCTGACAGAAAGTCAAATACTGATATTGTTAGAGGTAGTGTAATAGTGTAATTTTTGTTGTTGCTGTTCAGAGTTCAGGACTTTCAATTAATTTGTACCAAAGCTGCTGAAGCAAAAAACATAAAACTTTCTGTCTTCTGTAACACCCCTGAGCACACACACACACACACGCACACACACACACATGCACACACACACACACACACAAGCAATTTGTAAGAAAAATATTTTGTGCATGGAAAGAAACAATATACAACCAAAACTTACAGATAAAAATTAGCACTATCACTTATCTCTTTAAAAATTTTATATAAATATTCAGTCAAAATCCAAGTAGTCTCTCTAGAAATGTTATCTATATCCATTTTTAAGACTGCAGGACTTTGTACTTTTTTTGGAATGTCCTCAGAAGGCTCTGTCATTGATTTTATGACATTTTAACAGAGTAAAAACATCCTCAGAGTTCTTTCCAACAGAAGAAAGGGAAATGAGGGATAGAATACACTATTCAAACGTCGTCCTCTTTCCTTGTGGCTTATGGTCTCCATCTCCTCCTCTCGGAAGCCTCCCTTGACTTCCAAAGCCACCCAAACCTCTGCTGCCAATCTGCCATCAACACCAACTCTCGTCCTCTGCCACAACCACCCAAACCACCTACACTCTTAGGCTTAGCTCAACTCAAAGTAATCTTATATTCCACGACCTCCTTTGCAGCTTTGGCACCTTCCTCACTGTTAAAATCTATAAACCCCACCATTTTTGCAGTCCAAACCCCACAAGAGAGATGCTGATCTCAAGAACAGCTCAGAGCATCCAAGTTCAAGCCCAGGTACGCGGCTCTCAGAGGTGGAAGTCACTGGGTGTTCCTGGATATGGAGCTGGGGTCCCCATTCCCCCTCTGACCCTTTCCAGAGGCCTGATTGTCCTGCCTATGAACTGCCTTGGAGCTCTCATCTATCATGCAGAGATTCAGACACATGGGGGGAGAGTTGCTATCTGGCTCTCCCAAGCTGTGCCGACACGCGGTACATCAAACTAGTGGAACCAATCATGTTCTAGAATATATTACAATCTACAATGTGTAAGAAAGGGAAGCAAGACGGAGATAGAGAGGAGAGAGAGAGAGAGAGAGAAAGAGAGAGAGAGAGAAAGAGAGAGAAAGGAGATAAAGAACCTGTCATGGAGGTAGACTGGGGGAAGGGGAGGGAGGTGGGGACATTGGTGATGGGAGATGGGCACAGTGGAGGGATGGGTGTTGGAACATTGGAAAACCAAAATTCAAACATAAGCATTTTGTAATTGTATATCTAATGGTGTTATAATAAAATATTTTAAAAATAAATAAAATCTACAAAACCAAATGCTTTGGATACCCAGTCTCCTGGTCAGTGACTATTATTGCCCAAACAGACTCATCAAATGACTCTTTCAGTGTCTCTTCTGTGGTTTCCTCAGATAAACCTTTGAAAAATTGTTTGGATGGCTTTTGCCTTGTATTGTTTGATCTCATGGGACCTTACAACTCCAGTCTGATTTCTCTGTCTTCACTTTGCCTTTTATTACATGATTTTAAATCATACCTAGCATCATCAAATGAGGCAAGTTGTGTATATGCATACTATTTAGATTTACCATTTTTGATATTGGGGCACTTGGATAAAATTTGCCTTCTCAAATACTTACTGAAGAATTTCTTCTGTTGCACTTCAGGAAATGCTGCTTTAAGTCAGAGTTTTGAATTCACCATTCCAGGTGCTATTCCTTTCACTGCTGTAGTCCTCATTCTTACCTTTATCTCCACTATAGTATAGGAAAAGTACCATCTATCTCTGATCCCTTCTTCTCTTCTGTGGATTTCTTTGCATCAGCTCATGTTTTAAATTCAATGTAAGCAATAGCATTTATTCTTCCCATCTCTGCTGACTAATCTGATCTCTATAGCATTTTCAAATATTTCCTTTAAATCATCCCGAGTAATTTTGTAAAGCACATTTTTTGGTATTATTTTTTTTTATTTGTATTTATTTATTTATTTTTAGTATTTTATTATATCACCATGAGATACACAATCATAAAGATACACAATTAAAAAGTTTATACCTGGGTTTTGGTCATACAGTGTTTCAGCACCCATCCCTCCAACAGTGCCCATCTCCCACCACCAACTACCCAGTTCCCTGCCCCTCCCCAGCCCACCTCCATGGCAGGTTCCCCATTTCTTTCCCTTTCTCTCTCTCTCCCTTCCTTCCCTCCAGACTATGAACTACAGAACATACATTAAAGGGTTATCATGTGTATCCTTTTGCCTGTATTTAATGTTCAGTTCTAGGTTGGCACTAGTACCCTCGACAATTGTCAGCACACTGTTCCATTCTCAGTCCTACCCCGCCTCTGACTCCCACACATTTGCTACAATTTTCACCCTTGACAAGACCTCCTGATACAAGGTCATGTTTCACTTGACCTTGGATATTGGCATCAAAATATGCACATATATATCTATGCCATGCAAATAAATGCAGTCATTCTGTATCTGACTCTCTCCTGGCTAATTTCACTCAATATGATATTCTCCATGTCCATCTATTTATAGACAAATTTTATAACTTTATTTTTTCCTAACAGCTGCATAGTATTCCATTGTGTAGATGTACTGAAACTTCTTTATCCAGTCATCGATTCTCGGGCACTCCGGTTATTTCTAGATTCTGGCTATTGTGAATAATGCTGCTATGAACATAAAAGTAAGGATGGTGTTTCTGCTGTGTATTTTTGGCTTCCCAGATGATATTCCCAGGAGTGGTATGGCTGGGTCAAATGGGAGTTCAATTTCTAGTCTTCGGAGGGAATGTCCATATTGTTTTCCAGAAAGGCTGTACCAGCCGGCATTCCCACCAACAATGGATGAGTGTCCCTTTTCCCCACATACACGCCAGCACTTGTTGTTCTTGCTCTTTTGAATATGTGCCAGTCTCTGTGGTGTAAAGTGGTATCTCATTGTTGTTTTGATTTGCATCTCTCTGATGATTAGTGATGATGAGCATTTTTTTCATATGTTTTTTTGGCCATTCGAATTTCTTCCTTGTTGAAGTTTCTGTTCATTTCTTCTCCCCATTTTTTTGATGAGGTTGTTTGTTTTCTTCTTGTAAAGTTCTACCAGTGCCTGATATATCCTGGATATTAACCACTCATCAGATGGGTATTGGGTGAATATTCTTTCCCATTCTGTGGACTGTCTTTGTATCTTAGTCACTGTTTCTTTTGAGGTGCAGAAACTCTTTAGTTTCATGTAGTCCCATTTGTTTATATTTTCTTTTAGTTGCTTTGTTAGTGATGTTTCACCTTGGAAGATGCCTTTAGCTTCAATATCGTAAAGGGTTTTTCCTATATTTTCCTCAATGTACTTCATGGATTCAAGTCTGATATTGAGATTTTTAATCCATTTTGATCTGATTTTTGTGCATGGTGTTAGACACAGGTTCAAATTCATTTTTTTACATGTAGCTGTCCAGTTTTCCCAGCAAAACTTGTAGAAGAGGCTTTCCTTACTCCATTTTAGACTCGTTGCACCTTTATCAAAGATTAAATGATCATGTGTTTGAGGTTGGGTGTCAGGATACTCATTTTGACAATGTTGATTCTCCCCATCCTTGAGAAGGGAATATATTTCTATTTCCTTATGTCATCTTTTATCTCTTGGAGCAGTGTCTTGTAGTTTTCTTTGCACAGGTCCTTTACACACTTGGTTGATTCCTATGTATTTGATTTCTGTGGCTCAATTGTGAATGGAATCATTTCCTTAATATCCCTTTCTTCTCTTTCGTTATTTGTATATAGGAAAGCTACCGACTTTTGGGTGTTGATTTTGTATCCTGCCACTCTACTATATGTGTCTATTGTTTCTGGGAGTACTTTGGTAGAGAGTTTAGGGTTCTCTTAGGTATAATATCATGTCATCTGCGAATAATGATAGCTTGCCTTCTTCGCTGCCTATCTGGATGCCCTTGATGTCCTTTTATTCTCTGATTGCTATGGCAAGTATTTCCAGTACTATATTGAATAAAAGAGGTGAGAGTAGGCAACCTTATCCTGTCCCTTATCTCAGGGGTAAAGCACATTTTTGACCAAACGCATTCTTGCATTTCAATCCCCAACTGTAGCTTCCTGTTGGGGCTCAGTGGGGTACCCACCAGATATCAGGGTTTGGCGGAGTCCCCAGTCACATTCAGGGCTGACTGCTGCCACCACCACCCTGACAAAGGAACAAGACTGCTGAAGCTCTCTCCTTGTAATATCTCCTCTCCTCACTCACTCTCTCAAGTCAGTTTGCTAGTTATATGCTTAGAAAGGGTTTCGGAAGGGAGTTACAAGAAGTGATGGACTTTGATCTTAAAACAATGAGGAGAAAAGGCTCTTCCTCTGTGGAGCAAACCACCAGGGAACATTCCCAGAATAGAACATTGTCCTGAGACTATAGACCTGCACAGGACAAAAGTGGAATCCCAGAGTATTGTTTTCACCTTTTTGGTAAACAATTATCTAAATATTGCTAGTAATTTTGTATAAATACAGTAAGAGATACAAATATCTTGACACAGGATTAACTTTGACTCGACTTGACTTGATATCCCATTATTTATCGATTTGCTCGAGTGGGCTCCAGTAGCAATTCCATTTGACCCTATCATGTGTCAGTGTAGCCCAATGGCATCTGGTTGCTTCAGGAATATGAAGAGCCTCAAACCATTAGTTCATAGTATTGACGAAGAAGTCTGACCATCTTGTAGCTGGGTGGCCACGTGATCTTTTGACACCCGTCGCGATCCAGTTGGTAATGGCTCTAGTTCAGTGGTTGTCTCCCAATTGCATTACATGTCCAGCACATATGATTTTTGATGCCTTGGCAAAAGAGACAGCATCCCTGACTCTGGAACAGCTATGGAGGTTGGAGCTCTGGATTCCTTCTTTCACTTGAGTGATGCGTGATATTCCAAGCATAGCTCTTTTGATTCCTCTTTGGGAGAGCCGGACAGCATTCTCCGAGGGCCCAAGTCTCTGAGGCATATGTTAATTCAGGGAGAACGGTGGAGTTGAAGAGATGTGCCCGAGCCGGAGGTTCTTTGTCTTGTCAGCTATTTCTTCAAAGCTTTTGAAGGCATTTCGTGCTTCTCTCATCCCCATTGTGCAGTTTAGGTTTTAGTTTGTTCATCATGTTGACTTCTAGACCTAGGTACATGTAACTGCTGCATTCAGAGATGTTTGTTCCATTGAGAGTGAACGGGGCCTCTAGAACTAGTTCAATTTTTATGAACATAGTTTTGCTGAGATTCAGCTGTAGACATATTTTTCACCATTCTCAGTCAAAATCAGCGAGCATTTGTGCCACTTGGCTAATGTTTGGTGTTATTAGAACGATGTCAGCAGCGAAGCAGAGGTGGTGTAGTTGCCGACCATCTATCTTCACTCCGATTCCTTCCCATTCAAATTATTGCATGATGTTCTCGAGGGTGGCGCTGAAGAGTTTTGTTGAAATGGTATCACGCTGCCGAAATCCCTCTTTTGACAATGATGATCACTTCTTTGTAGAATGGTGAGATCCTGGTGGTGAATCCGTAATACAGCTCATGAAGGATCTTGATGTATTGGGTTTGAACACCCTGTTTGACTAGGGCTTCGATGACTCTTTCAGTCTCCACAGAATCAAAGGCTTTCTTTAAATCAATGAATGTGTAACAGAGTGGCATCCTGAACTCCCTACAAACTTCAATGAGCTTAGTTACCATGTGGATATGGTCAATTGTGCTGAATCCTTTTCGGGATTCAGCTTGCTCACATGGTTCCCCCTTCATCTAATGTTCTGCCAATCCTGTTCAGGATGACTCATGTGAACAGCTTGCAGATGACGGACAACAGGCAGATGGGGTGATAGTTGCCAATGTCGTGGATGTCTCCCTTCTTGAACAGTAGAACTGTCCTGCTGGTTTTCCATTCGAGGGCACCTTGCATTCAGACAGGTAGTGTGTGAAGATACGAGCCAGTGTATTGATGAGTACTGAAGGAAGATTCTTCAGGTCTTCAGTTCTGACTTTGTCTGGGCCTGGTGCTGTTCCCTTCTTTACTGACAAAATGGCATGTTGGGTTTCAGAAGAGAGACTGTGCGAGTGACATATCCATCCTGCGGTATTTGGTATGTGGGCAGGTGGACGTGGTTTTCAAAGAGTTATGAGTAGAAGTCATGGATAATCTTCTCCATTGCCTTTCTGGAAGATGTGATAGATCCTTCAGGACATTGGAGGGCAGTCTTCTTGGTCTTATAGCTGGCGAAGGACAGGAGGGCGGTTCGAATGCTTTCCCGGCTTCTGCTGTATCTTCCAGTATTTCTGCTCTTCTCTCTTTGAGGTCTTCCTTTATCGCTTCTCTACACTGCTTTGCAAGCTTGGATGTTAGCATTTGGTTGCCTGAGGTTTGCCCCCTTGCCACGTTGGCAAATGAGTTTGAGAGTTTTTTGAAGCAGGCGCCCTTTTGTGGCTTTTTCTCTCTCGGCATTCTTCTCACAATCATGGTGGTGCTGAACCAGTCAGTTGTATTTTTCATCGATGTCATCAATGATGGTATCTTCCCATGTTGCCACAGTGGTGCCAAAGAGTTCCCAGTTTAAACTTGTAAGGATTAACCTTACAAGTGGCTTTTCCTGGGGACATCTTGCCATATATGTCAGACTACAGGCCTTAGTCCATGTAATTTTTTTTCCTAATCCCAATAGGGTCCTAAATTCAGTGCTAATATTTTGATCATGACAGATTTTGTTCCATGACCATATTCTAGATTATTATACTGCTTTCGACACTTAGTCCATTCTTTCTTGAAGACAGAGTAGCTCACTACTCTATTCCTCATCATTCATCCCATCATCCTCTTCCTCCTTGTTCTCATTTATATCATCATCTTCCTCAGTCATATTCCTGGCCTCAGAGGAGCAGCTTTTTGAGGGAGATTTCTTTTCTTTGCCTGGTGTAATATCCATAAGTTCATTTATTTTTTTTTTCTTTTTGGGTCACACCCGGCGATACTCAGGAGTTGCTCCTGGCTCTGCACTCAGGAATTACTCCTGGCAGTGCTCAGGGAACCATATGGAATGTCGGGGATTGAACCCGGGCCGGCATAGGCTGGCCGCTTGCAAGGCAAATGCCCTACCTGCTGAGCTATCACTCCGCCCCCCCATAATTTTTTTTTTGAGTCCTCTTTATTGTCCTTATTTTTGTCATCTTCATCATCATTATCATTGTAACCCTCATCATATGAGACAAGGACAACAGTAGCCAATACTTTTTTTTATCATTGTGCTCTTCATCTTCATCCTCCTCCTCCTCACCCACATCGTCTTTGTCTTCTTCACTGCCATCCTCATTCTTGTCATCACTGTCTTTTCTCTTATTCTTCTTGTCATTCTTTTCATTCTTGTCTGGGGGTACTGCTCCCTTTTAAATGGACATTGCCATCAATACTTTGCCTGACATGGTATCTTTCTTGCCAGGTGTTGCTACTACTTTTGCTAGTGTAGATGCTTTCTTGGATGGTCAAGAAACTGCTCCATTTGTGACAGTGGTGACAACTACATTCTTAGCTGGAACTGCCACTCCACCTTCTTTGTTTGGGGAAGCCTCATCTTCTTTCCTGGAGTTTGTGACAGCATTCTGATTTTTTTCCCTCTCAGGGAAGATAATCTCCTCTTCTTCTTCACTGCTATGATTGTCTTCATCTTTAGAAATTTACTCATCATCAGTATCTCCTACCTCCTTGGAAGCAGGAACAATTTTCGTAGTGTCACCTTAGTTTTTACTGGCCTTGGCAAACTTCACCATGATGATGGCTTATAAATCATGGAAGGTGTGGTAGACGTGTGGTGCAGATGAGGCCACAGGAATCCAAACAATGGCAATGGCTGTCACAGGGACTGAAGAGCTCAGAGAACATATCCTATGTTGCCAGCTATAACTCAACACTTGTTTGAGTGAATTTTTCAGGGATTTGCCCAGCCAGATTTGTGTTGTGTGCAGATATATGAGTAACGTCAAAGTTCCATGAGTTTTATGCTATTTCCTGATCTCTAACCTGTAATTCTTATCTTGTTTTCAGAAGTTTGTAAATATGGGAAGCATCTTGGAGAAAAAATACCATCCAACTTGACTTATTACATTGGGAACATAATTTATTTTTTTCAGAAAAGTTACTGAAATACTCTACCCCAACCTCCCACCCCTGTCCACCCACTGCAGCCAAAAACTGTTATAAAGGTTTGGTGAAAAGAAGCTGATAAGGGAACTGATTTTGACTGGGACATTTCCTACACTTCTTCAAAAACCACACTCTAAGTCAATTTATTGCTATTTTGTAATATTTAAGCCATGAATATTTAAGCCATGAATATTTAAGCAATGAATATTATGCATTACAGCTGGCACAAGTATTGGTCTCTGTTAATATTTATGTTCCACTGAAAAGTTTATTTTATTTTCTGTATAGAGAATGGCTTCAAAGTATAATACTAAGTATATGGAGGAGTTAATTTTATCTTACATTGAAAGCAAACAAGAAAAAATAATTGGAGTTAATAAAATTGTAAAAAAGATAAAATTTCTTTATAACAGTAAAATATCTAGTAGTTTCTTAATTTAAAGTCATTGTTTTGCAAAACAAACAAAAAATACCCTGAATGTATGAACCCACACATGAGTCTAACGTTATTTGAGGTCAGTTGTATTTATTACTGATATACCTATTCCAGGGTGACAAATCGAAAAGTCATTGCTTGAAAGTGAATGCAAAATTCGTGAGTTGCTTTGGGACCAACAATAACAATTCCAAAAAAGCCTGACTAAAAATTTAAAAGTCTTCTATAAAAACATTGCTTAAGGAAAGTAGTATTCATAATTACAGTCACTTTTATGACTTTAGAAATGCATGATTGAATACAGTTAAACAAGCCTAATTAGACACTAAGGCTGGAAAGAGAGCAAATGTGCCTTGATAAGATCAATAGTGTGTTGAGTGTCTTTCCATTGTTTAGGGTAGATGAATAAGATTAATTGCCTTAATTCTATCAATAATTACTTTGAGTCTGCCTTTTAACCACTACTATTAGGCGTACTGGTTGGTCAGTTAGACAAGTATGATGATTAAAGCATCAGGATATTTCTTTTAAAAGGTGATAAAATCTTTTCTAAAGATTTCATCTTTAAGCTTTCATCTAAGATTTCATCTAAAAGCTTTCAAAGGTTTTCCATTTTTTATTGCAACCTACTTAGCACTAATTTTTTTTCAGAAATTTTGTTTTTAAAAATCATAAAACGGTAAAGTTGCCTCTATTTTTATATTTTATAATTTTACTTATTTAAATAATCTATTTGCCTAATTAAAAAGTGAGTTATACATATAATTAGTAGTGACTTTTCAGTTTAAAACTTAATTATAGGCACAATATGTAGATATATTACCAAGTGACTTTTGAGTAATTGTTAATAATTGCTAGTCTGTTTTAAATTACTAAATGTAATAATAGGATAATAAATTGTATTATATTTAAGTTTGTTGAACTAGAATTAAAATGAATTATTCTAGTGTATTTGTAAATTCTATGCTATGTTTTAGTACATATTTACAGTTGTAAATAACATAATAGCAACTCCTCAATGTCCTCTTCCCTTATTTCCAGAACAAATCACCAACATCATTACAACATTCCAATCAAAAGGACTAAGGAATATCATAAGGACAGGAGAAAATTGGTAATTGCAGACATAAAAATGTATACTATAGCACAAAAAATGATTTTGTGAGCATGAATGGAAAACTACATTGGAGAAGAGTCACAAAGAAATGGAGTGCTTGGTTATCATTTAGTTTCTGTTCTAGTACTGAAATTTTAAGTTTTTACAGCTGGATACTGAAACACAACACAAACATCCTTAGTCATTTTCTTGGATCATATATTTTTTAGAATTATTCTCAGAGTAATGGTAAGAATACTGTCGTTAGTACCATTTTGCACCCACTGTTATTTCCAACTTCTACCTATATTACGAACAAATAAAAGTGGATGAGATCCAAAGATTTACAGAAAAGGCTCGAATTATATGATTTATTTCTTGGAAAATACCAGTGAAATTGCCACACAGTATCTCAAATATTTTTTTCCCTGTGAACCTATCCACATGCTACATAGATAACTAAATCATCACTTCTTGAAAATTGATTAGTTATAAATTAATACAAATTGTAAGTCTTAAATGACACTTTTGTTGGGACTCTACACTCAGGAATCAATCCTAGTGGGGTTCAAGTCATGTACATTGGGAAGAACTAAAGAGCTATAAAATTTAAGGTGAATATAAGATCCATCTCTGGTACAAAAAAATAGTTGAAAGGAAAAGTGTTAACTTATATTAAGTACATTAAGAGATTAATTAAATATCTACAGTGATAAAGTAATAAAGAAAAGGTTGTGATTTCTGAATATATGTATTTAATTAATCAATAGCCATACCTGGTAAGCTCAGGATTTACTCCTGGTTCTGTTCTTGGATATTATTGGGAATTAAACCTGGGTCAGCTGCATGTAACACAAATGCTTGTCCTGCTTGTCCTGCTCTCACCCTGAATCTGCATTTATTATTGTAGCATAAACTTTTCTACATAAACTTCAAAATCTATTTCTCCTCAAAATAATGTTTTCTTCTTCATGGAAGGAGATAATTGAAACACGCAAAGACAACAACCTTTCAGTATGAAATATTTATTACTGTTTTAAATATTATGGAACTTGCTTGCTTATAATGCTTTGACAAAATAAATCATTTAGCCTAAGTAATTGGTTTTACAATAAAAAATTAAAACTAGCATAAAGATATTAAAATTATTTTATTAAAGTTACTTTTCCACCAAAAAATTACTTCTTTTTGGATGTTGTTCCATATTTTAATGCTCTGAATTTTAAAATGATGTTCAGCCATTGGTAGTTGGAATTTATAAACTACTAAATAGTTCTAAGAAGAAAAATGAATTTCAAAAGCCTAAGGGGAAAAGGGGCTCACTTTGCTTTCTTGACATCAAACAGCCCTTGTAAAACAACATATTGATCAGTTAAATACAAATGAACTTGAATCATATGGATATAATTCTCTTAAATTAAATTTCCTTTAAAATAGGGAGAGAATTAAACATTACAAAGGAGAAGTTCACAAAGTTAGGCGTTTTTATTTCTTTGCCATGTGTTCATTGAGACTTAAAGCCTAAAAGAATAAATCTTAGAAATATTAAGTACGTGACTTGCTACCTGACTTAATAAATAACTGATGCTATTGTTATGTTGATTATGAGCAGCTTTTCTCTTAAACATTGACAATTGTTATAATTCTTATTTTGTTAGACAGCATAATCTTTTTAATTTTAAAAACTAAGAAGACTTATTGGTGAGTTCAGAGAGAAATAGTAAAGATAACTCTAATTAGACACTATAAAGGTAAATAAAAGCAAGAAAAGCAGGTTTGGTGGGCAACATTAAATGAGAGAGGGAAGGTAATTATGTATCAGGTAGGTACTGATGCTCATCTGAGAGGAAATTATATTACAATAAATTTCAGTAGAATTCACTAATGCCAAAGGAAAACACTTGAAAATCAGCCCTCAAAGTGTCATGCTTACCTTTTTGTGATAGATACGGCCTAGCACAAAAAATAGCTCACAACTTTATAATCACTAATATGTAATTTTTTGAATTAGTCACGCCAGTTTGAAGTGAAAGAGAGATATTACATACTTCATTCTAATTCATTTCTGAGTTCATATTCGTACTCTTAGAAACTGTTTGACTTTTTAAGCTTTTCTCTTTTACTGTCACCTCGCTGGGTATTTGAAGGCTACTTTGAACAAAAAGCTCAAGCCAGGCAGTCCTTGGAAGACCAGGCTGCACCAGGGATAGAATACAGGTCTCCAGAATGTAAAGCATACATGATACCACTATGAGCTGTCTGCCTGTCCTCAACAGTTAAATAAATTTCTCTGTATATATTAAGACAGTGGGCTAGTTTGATTTATTTGCAAGTAGGCATTCAATTTTCCCAGTACCCTTTATTGAAAAGACTTTCTTTATTCCATTATTTATTTGTCATAGCTCAGTTCTTGTTATATGTTAGCATGACTTTGTTTTAGGGAAGACACATTTGTGCAAATAATTTCCATATTCTTAACCCAAGGATAAAATTTCAAGCCACTGATTAAAATAAGGGCAGAGGAACTAAAGTAGTACCTTACCCAAACCATACAAATGTCCAAGGTATATGAAAGCCTCCACATTACTAACCGCTATAGAAATAAAAACTACCACAATAAGATATTGTGATTTATCTGCTATTAAGGGTGATACTATAAATTGTACTATTGTGGGATCTTATTAGTGGGGAGGAAACTGTTACAACTACTATGGAAAACAATATTGAATTCCCTCAAAAATTAAAAATATAACTCATATGATTTAGCAAATCTCATTTTCTGAATTGTACAAACAAAAATAGGCTGAGTAAGAAATACCTGCACCTCCATATTTATTACACCCAAGAAAGATAGGGAAAAACTCTTAAGTGAAGTAAAGGTCACTCTTAATGATAGCTCAATTTTTGAGTTAATTTTGAGGTCCCCAAATGGAAACCCAGCTCCAGCTCTGTTCTTTTCTGCCTCTTGTTCCCTGTTGCAATAGACTGTTAAACCACTTTCAGTAGTTCTCCAGGGCTAACGTTGGGACTTACACCTAACCTATGCCTATGCCTAGCCTTTGAAACCCATCCTAGGTCTGCACAAGAAGTTGCCACAGCCCCTGTTGGGTAAGTTTTGTTTGCCAAATGTAACTGAACTCCAAAGAATTCTACATTCTCAGGACAGTGTTCTTTTCATTTGTGTTAAAGTTTAAAATGAACATCATATTTCTAGCCCATTTCATACATTTATTTGTAGGAAGCTCTGGAGCTTCACAATGTACTTCTCAGGATCACTGAGAATCTCCAAGATCTGACTTTATTTGGCCTATATCTTTCAAGGAGAAAGGGACATGGATCCTGGATATTCCCTGCATTCCCTGAGGTATCTCCTGAAGTGGGCACAAGACTCTAAATCCTAAATCATCTGACTTACTTGTGGTATTGGTGGGTTTGGCTAAGTCCGCAGTAAAGATGGGGCTGTGTGTATCTCAGGAAAAGGCCTTTAATGGGTGCTAAGGGCTCTGACTTCAGGACCCTTGCAAGTAAATCTTGGAAATTTAAAATTGTGACAAAGCTCAGGTTTTTTCTCAAAAAGCATAAAACAAGTGAACATAACGTGGTTACCTTATTTCTTCCAAACTGATCCAGCTCCCAAATATTGCTGTTATTTATATTTTCCTGTGCTGGCCACACATCCTGACTTCCCAAATTGTGTTGTGGTCAGACCTTGGTAGAAAAGTAGAGTCCTTCCTTACTCAGAAATTTTGATTTTTTTCTTTTCCCAGTTTTTCACTAAATGTTCCAAATCTATGTCATCTAGAACCATTTGGTGGTTCTCCATTTGAAAACATATAAGTAGAAGAAAGAGTTCAGTGGAGCAGCATGCCACTGTCACTAATGTGAGTTACATAAGGGCAGCAAGAATTTGAGGATGTAGTATTCCTGAGTTCCTTGAATCAATCTAAGAGATATCCTCTAGTACCGCCTTAAGTCCTTTTGCTCCATTTTCCAAAACTCTCTGGCTAAACCTGGAATTTATAGCCTGCATTAGATCTCTTTCTGATATCAGAAGTAACCTGCCTTATAACCATACACAAACAAAAGCAGACATATGCTGATAACAATATCTTCTATTCCTCACCAGTCTCAGCATGAATGGCTGAGTCAGGAGAATGAGTGAGCACCCAGGAATAAGGAATCTCTGTACCTCCTGGTCAATAAGCAATTGCCAAGTAGAAGAATAAACATATACCTACTAACCCTGAAGTCATTTTTCCAGAGGCAGTATCTCATGAACTAGGAGTTCACTTCCCAAGAAATAAACTGTACCAGCCTGAACCTACGAATAACATTCCTTGGACCTAGTATACAATCAGAGGTTATGATAAAAAGCCTGAGAATTTGTTGTTGCCCATACCTAAACAACAGAGTCTCACGGAAGGCTTTCCCCACCTTTTACCTGAATGATTGCTCTCAGGATAGCTGAGCCCCTTTAGGCAAAGTTCTGCTTGGTTTGCCATTGAAAACTCACCAACTGACACAACTCTTTGACTGAAAATTTCCTCACTTTAATCCTGACTTAAGATCTGATGAGCACTGAGTGCAGAGTTCAGTTCTGTATGTCCCATACATCATTGAATAGCTCCCCACCCCCTAAATTCAACTGCTTTTCTGTGAGCATCTAGATGCTCTCCATGAGGGATGGAGTCAAAGATCAAAATGTCTTTACCTTCACTGTCTGGGAAGCCTCAGAGTACTCATAGAAACCTGATCTGCTGCTTGTAAAGTATATCTGAGCAAACTCCTTTTCTACCTGGGAGTTCTGGAACCAAATTGTGTGATGCTCTATCTGTCCTGAATGCTTCAATGCTGAGAAGACCTGACAACTGCCCTCCTTGGACAAAGCCATGTGCCCACCAAAGCATGGGTTTCCTTGTATCTGAAAACCTGAGGTCATGGCTTTAAGAAAAGACACATAGGGTGCACAAAACAGAACTGAGCTTGAGTGTTGGAGAAACATTATTAAGACTATGCCATGGTCTGAGAACTATCATCCAAACAGAACTTCCACTTGTGGGAACATTTCATTCCAGTAACTTGTTTACCGGTGAACCTGCTTTGGCATTTCCTGATATGGTTTGGAATTCACACTAGCCATCACTACCTAGGTATGCTCTAGAGCTACCTCCTCATGCCTGGGGTCCATCTGTGTGGCAGGGCACATCTGTGTGGCAGGGCCATTAGAACTTCAGCTCTTATAAACCTGAGAGCTGCATGCACTCCCACTCCTAGAAGCCACTTTTCTAGTGGGTTTCAAAACTCTCTTGGGTCTACCACTAACTCATGGCTAAAACTGAAAACCTTTCTTTAACTTTACCTTGTCACTCTGTAAAATCCATTCTGTGGTACTGTGTGCCTAAAGCCTCTGCCTCACTCAGACCTGAAGAGCCATGCTCTTCTGTTTGCTGTCTCAGAGTGGTACCTGTGTGCCAAACTGAACTTGCCCCCTGCAACTCGGGTCTGTAATGGAAATCATTCTGCTGAAAGCCTGTAAGCTGCTTGTGTCTCCACCCTTGGCAACTGCATCCAAGGCTAAGCCAGGAGCTCCCTTGCCTGCTCCTGAATTTCCCCCTAGGGCATGGCTAGAATCTGGTAGTGAGGGACTAGAAAATTACTTTACCTTTAAAGTTAACTGGGGCCAGAGCGATAGTCCAGCTGGTAGGGTGTTTGCCTTGCATGCAGCCAGCCTGTGCCTGCCTGGGTTCCATCCCCGGCATCCCGAGCACTGCCAGGAGTAATTCCTGAGTGCCGAGACAGGAGAAACTCCTGAGCATTTCCGGTGTGACCCCCAAAAAAAGTTAATTCTCTCATCAGAACAGAACCATACCCTCTGCACCTTTTCTTCAAACATATATACCACATTTGTTGCTTTATTCACAACAGAGAAACTGACTTTGGCACCCTTCTGAAAAGGAAAATTCAGAATTTACCCATCTTTGTGCTCAGACCCATCTAAACATTGCCTTTGAACACATGCAGCCATCAACCTTCAGTTTCTTTCCCAGAAAGATGGTTAGGAGACATAACCATCTGCTACTAACTTTCTTACCAGAACATAGCCGATTTTTTGTTGCTTCCTAAATAAGTACAAAGATAAATTTCAAAACCTTCTACACATTGGAAGCAATGACATCAAATAATTTTCTTTTAATTAAAAATATATTATTATACCACCATGAGATATACAATTACAAAGATGTTCATGTTTGGATTTCAGTCATACAACATTAAACTTTTCTGTCTGACCTGAGACCCAAATTGCTGAATCCTTCACCTGCAGGTAGGTGAAATCTATCACTCCTTTTGAAAGGGCTAGAAAGGAAATAGCAAAGCTCCTTAACCAGGACAGAATATAAGAAAACATCTTTAAATCTCCTTCCCCAGTTCCTCCTACTCCTTGTTGGTATGGCTACAACTGAGACCATACTTAAAACCTCTTTTGTAGGTGTATTGTCCTAAGCTAATTGCTTGGCTGTTAATGGCCTGAAGTCCTACAAAAGCCCGTTTTACATTCTGAATCAACTGTTTATCTTTCCAACTCTAAGGATAGAACAAAACTGCAAAACTCACCAGTGAAGTTGCTTAAAATGTCCAAAGAGAAAACCTTTTCCAATCTAGCTGACTTGTGCTTTGATCACTTTAAAGGCTTTTCCAATGAAGGATAATAAGTTTGGGCTGAGTTAACAAATTTTGTTGCTGGAGGAGATGGAACTGGCCTGGAATACTGTGACTGAGTATAATAGGCTTCTTCAATTTTCCATCTATCTAAGAATCTGTATCTCGCTGTTTCTACTTGTCTTAGGTTCAAATTTTGCATATGAGCAAAATATACGTCTATTCTTTTGGCCCACTCAAGTTTTCCATATGCTTATGTTATGTTTTTAATATTTCTTCCTTTTCTATTTGCCAGCTCTCTAGGATCTTGATCTTCTAGTGCCTGTTTGGTTCCTGATTTCCCAATGATTTGGTCCATAAGTAGAGAAAAAATGAGAATGGGAGGGACTTGCCTATATCTCTAGTTCCATTGCAGTTTTGTATTTGCAATCTGAAATTAATGTGCTACAAAGTCCCAACTTTCTTTCTCCTACTTCTAGATCTAGAGAGAGTAACAACAACTGTACCTTTTAGGTGCTTTCTTGTTCCACAGACTGCTTCTCTACTTCCTGATCCTGAGGCTGGTTTCTGTACAATTCCCAGCTGGGTGCCCCACCACACAGCAGAACATTCCTCACTAGGTAGCCAAATATGTTAATGTGAAAGCAGATTTTCCTAAGTTGTTTGGTTCTTCAGATTGTATGATAGATTTGAATACAAAACTCAGAAGATTAGAAGTTATTTTAATGTACTGAAAAGGTAGATGGTTCCAGGTCCCTCTCCAGAAGTACAGAACTCTCTTATACCTGTGAACAATGTCACGTTCTCCTCCTGATGCATCCTGGCCGGCCCTCTGAATGACTTCGCTGTGCTGTCCCATGCAGTCTACTTGCTTCCCATAAATGGCAGCCAGGTTTTGTCCCTGTGCTGCTCTTTCTGTCCGTGTACACTTTCCCAGTCGCCAGACATGGACATATGCTAGTGTGGCTGATCCCTGTGTTCAGTACCTGTACCCAACTTTATCTCAGCAGTTCCTGTCATCCTGTCCAGTTTCCTCAGTCTTGGTTATGACGGAAGACTAAAGAAATTCGCATGAAGGTGAGAATCCTATGCTCAATACCTGTCGTACCTGGGCACGGGACCCTGCCTGTACCGGAGATATCCTGGGTATTCAAGCCCTGACTATACCGAGTTAACTGGATGTCTGAGCCCTGCCTGTGCCTCCTCATGCCTGGTGCTGCATGGCCTACCTGTACTAGTCCCTGAGTCTGGGTATGCTGCCCTACTTGTTTCAAGGAGTGAGTCCAAAGAGCATGTGGAGAGAGAGAGAGAGAGAGAGAGAGAGAGAGAGAGAGGGTGGCCTCCTTGCTGCCAAATCCCACCCTAGCTATCATATTCTACATTCTTGTTGGCTACCTGTTTTAGATGCAGAAATTTAAAGTCAGTTGGCACATTGCACCTTAGCTCCTCTGTTTCATTTTACATTTGAGATAGTAAAAATATCACTTAGGAATTAATGATATTTCTGTATGTCCCAATTCCATAATTACATAATAATCTCAAATGGAATAAATACCTTCACTCTTCAAGATAATTTGCTTCTTTGAAAAAAAAGCAAGGGAGTTGGAGCCATAGTACAGATGGAAGGGAGTTTGCCTTTCATGCAGCAGAGCTGGGTTCTACCCCCAGCATCCCATGTCGATCCCCAACTACTGCCAGCTGTGACTCCTGAGTGCAGAGCCAGAAATAACCTCTGAGCTTTGTCAGGTGTAACTCAAAAGGAAAATAAAAAGGAAAAAAAAACCTCCTTTCTTTTCCCCTTTATGGATTTACTGCCTTCTATTGATTGTGTTAAATGTATTATATAAATATGCTCAATATTTGATAATTTTTGTCTTGTTTCTTTGAAAACAAATGGAAAACCCCATGTATAGTCAAAGGGTATTCCTGCTTTATGCACAGATGTAATGCCTGGTGCCACGTGGGAGACCATATAAAATTCAAACCAAGGACTACCAAGATGTAAATTAGATGCCTTAACTCCTTCAAGTTCACATGTGTTTTTCATGTTTATGGCTCACATACATATGAATGTGCAAATGTCAGCCCTACATACATGTATATTTACTATATACATATTTTATGTTATATGAAAATATAAACAGACACATTAAACTTATGTGAAAATAGTCAAGGGAATACAGAAGTTCAAATGTTAATTTTTAAAGGAAATTGTATTGATTGGCTATTGACTTAAAACACCATGTAAGTTTTAGGTTCATATTCATGTCTTTAAATGTGCATATATTGAACTTACCACCAAAGTTTTAGGATCATCACACTATAAAATTAGGACTTTATGTTCCTTCCTCTTTGGTAACCACAATATTTTTTAAAGAATCAAAGAATTGTGTTGTGCTTTTGATGCATTTCAAGGTTGAATAGTGTATAAATAGTCAAAATGTAAGGTAGCTTGAGAGCTAACAAAAGGACAGTTGAAATAGCTCCTAAAATAAGGTGAATTCTGTGGTAGACTTTGGAAATTAAGACTTTATTATATATATATATATATATGTGTGTGTGTGTGTATATTTAGTCACATATATATGTATCTACATATATACACATATATATAGTGGAAAGTAACTATATAGAATTAAGGCCATTTAAAATTTAAGATCTAATTAAAAATTCTAAAATTTAAGATCTAATTTTGATTGAATTGATCACTTGATCACTTGATCACTTGAATCCCGTTACTCATCGATTTGCTCGAGCGGGCGCCAGTAACATTTCCATTGGACCCTATCACGTGCCAATGTAGCCCAATGACATCTGGTTGATTCAGGATATGAAGAGCCTCAAACCGTTCCCTTCAGGGTCTTAACAAGGAAGTCTGACCATCTTGTAGGTGGGCGGCCACGTGATCTTTTGACATCCCGTGGGATCCAGTCGGTAACGGCTCTAGTCCAGCGGTTGTCTCCAAATCGCATTACATGTCCAGCCCATCTGATTTTCGATGCCTTGGCAAACGAGACAGCGTCCCTGATTCTGGAATAGCGACGGAGGTCAGAACTCCGGATTCCTTCTCTCACTTGAGTGAGACGTGATATTCCAAGCATAGCTCTTTCGATGCCTCTCTGGGAGACCCGAATAGCATTCTCATCCTGCTTTCGTAGGGCCCAGGTCTCTGAGGCGTATGTTAATGCAGGGAGAACGGTGGAGTCAAAGAGATGTGCCCGGAGCCGGAGGTTCTTTTGTCCTTTTAGCTATTTCTTCGATGCCTTTGAAGGCATTCCATGCCGCTCTCTTCCTCCTGCGCAGCTCAGGTTTTAGGTCATTCATCATGTTGACTTCTCGACCTAGGTACACATAACTGCTGCATTCAGAGATGTTTGTTCCATTGAGAGAGAATGGGGCCTCTGGAACTAGTTCATTTCTCATGAACATAGTTTTCTTCAGATTCAGCTGTAGACCTACCTTTCCACATTCTCGGTCAAAGTCAGCCAGCATTTGTGCCGCTTGGCTAATGTTTGGTGTTATTAGAACGATGTCATCAGCGAAGCGGAGGTGGTGTAGTTGCCGACCATCTATCTTCACTCCCATTCCTTCCCATTCTAATTGTCTCATGATGTTCTCGAGGGTGGCACTGAAGAGTTTTGGTGAGATAGTATCACCCTGTCGAACCCCTCTTTTGACATCAATGATCACTTCTTTGTAGAATGGTGAGATCCTGGTGGTGAATCCATAATACAGCTCCACGAAGGATCTTGATGTATTGGGTTTGAACACCCTGTTTGACTAGGGCTTCGATGACTGCTTCAGTTTCCACAGAATCAAAGGCTTTCTGTAAATCAATGAACGTGAGACAGAGCGGCATCTTGTAATCCCTACAAACCTCAATGAGCTTGGTTACTGTGTGGATATGGTCGATTGTGCTGAATCCTTTCCGGAAACCTGCTTGCTCACATGGTTGACCTTCATCTAGTGTTCTGCTAATCCTGTTCAGGATGACTCGTGTAAACAGCTTGTAGATGACAGACAACAGGCAGATGGGGCGATAGTTGCCGGTGTCATGAATGTCTCCCTTCTACATATATACACACATATATATAGTGGAAAGTAACTATATAGAATTAAGGCCATTTAAAATTTAAGATCTAATTAAAAAATTTAAAATTTAAGATCTAATTTTGATTGAATTGATTTAATTATAATTAATAAATGCTCAATTATAGTTTTTCTAATCATTCTTTCAACCAACATGCATTTTTGAAATTGTGCCCTTTGTCAAAATCAACTCTGGACATGAAGCTATTAACATATATCTAAATATCAATTTTTACAAAATATAGTCACTAAATTCAGTAACATGTTACTAAATCATAATATGTATCTCAGTGAATATTTAAAATTTAGTTTTTTAAGATTAGTTTTCATTAATCATGCTATTAATTTATTTAATTTAAAATCTTTGTAATTTATTCACTTGAATGCATATCACAAAAATTATCAATTTAGATGAAATAAAGATTAATGAATTAGGATTTAACATGCCTAATTTCTCATTTTCTTTCCTTGTCGCTCTTGATATTTCTTAACATACACTCATATGTCAATCAATATTTGCCATAACTTGCTCATATTTGGTCGATCATCAAAGATTTGTGATGTTAGCTTTGAGTCAGAACTGGCAGGAAAAAGCAAAGTATATTGTCCATATAGAAAGATTTGCATACAAAGTGTACAAATACATGTACAAGTGAATGTAGAGAATTCAAACAATTTTAATCCATATAAATAAATCCTGTACTTGATGTTTAACTTTTTTAAATCTCGATATGGTAAAATTACTTGGATCAACATGAAATAGGGACAAACAGAAAGTACAAGGAATGCAGATATTTGGACATACATAAGCAGTTTATTGAATATTGAAAGAGTAATGCATAACAAAGTAATAATATATAGCATGAAATCTTTAGGCATATACACAAAGGTCATGATGGTATCAGTTGCCAGTGTACAGATTACATATTTTAACTATAATATAATATGTATATTATCATTTGATCACTTGACATCCCGTTATTCGCCAATTTGCTAAAGCAGGCGCCAGTAATTTTTCCATTTGTCCCTATCACTTGACGTGTAGCCCAATGGTATCTGCTTGTTCCGGGAATATGAAGAGCCTCAAACCGTTTATTCAGGATTTTGATGAAAAAAGTCTGACCATCTTATAGGTGGGCAGCCATGTGATTCCACGTTGGGAGACCCAAATAGCGTTCTCATTCTACTTTCATAGGACCCAGGTATCTGAGGCATATGTTAATGCAGGAAGAACGGTGGAGTAGAAGAGATGTTCCCAGAGCTGGAGGTTCTTTTAGCTATTTCTTCGATGGTCTTGAAGGTGTTCTATGCCACTCTCTTCCTCCTGTGCAGCTTAGGTTTTAGGTCGTTCATCATGTTGAGTTCTCAATATAGATGCATAAAATTACTGCATTCAGAGCTGTTTGTTCTGTTGAGAGTGAATGAAGTCTCTGGAACTAGTTCATTTCTCATAAACATTGTTTTGTTGCGATCCAGCTGTAGACCTTTCCACATTATTGATCAAAGTCAGCCAGCAATGGTGCTGCTTGACTAATGTTTGGTGTTATTAGAACAATGACATCAGTGAAGTGGAGGTGGTGTAGTTGCCAGTCATCTATCTTCACTCCCATTCCTTCCCATTCTAATTAGGATCATCACACTATAAAATTAGTACACTGAACTTTGTTTTGTTGAGATTCAGCTGTAGACCTATGGAAAACTGTAGACCTCGGGCATAATGTTCTCGAGTGTGACACTGAAGAGTTTTGGTGAAATGGTATCACCCAGCTGAACCTCCCTTTTAACATCAATGATCACTTCCTTGTAGAATGTGTTAGCAGACCTGCCACAAAGCAGATGGACTGCAATGGTGGCTTTAATTGATAAACACCTTTTCAATGTAAATTATGTGTATTCCATTTTCACTTAGATAATCCTCTGCAAATTCTACAATATATTTTACTAAGAACTATTCGAAATAAATTTGAGGGATAGTTGGAACTGTTGGTAATTCTACTACAGTGGTATGTCTATTTCCCTGGAAATATGTGAATCCACCTTGCCTAAAGTTAAAGAAAACAATTGCATAACCAAGGACTTTGTATATTGTATATGTCTGCTTTAATGGCATTAAAATAAATTGATATGGGCCCTAGAGATAGTGCAGGGATTAACGTACTTTCTTTGTTTGTGTCCAACTTTGGTTCAGTTTCTGTATAGGAGAACTTCTCTATAGAAGGTCCGCTGAGCAGCATGAGAGACATTAGCATATTTATGTACAGACTCAGGAGAAAACACAGTACCACTGAATTTGACACTACAAAACATAAATAATCAAACACATACATATATATATATAAGGAAAATCTTATGAGATGTATTATGGAATCTCCACTTTGAGGTACTGAGAAAAATGCTATATTAAGTCCATTAATATAAAGCTTATTAAGAATTTGAATATGATTAGACACCATAATCATTTGATGTCTATTGGGATATAGTTTAGAAACAATCAAGTGGCCTTTACTTTAAGTACACACGATGGTGGTTATTATACCCCTGATCGTGGTTGAGAATACAGAAAGTGAGATGATATTACAACATTTTATAATCATGAAGCGCATCTCTCATTTTCAAAACAAATTGATTTAGGATTTTTCTGTTCTTTTTAAAAACAAGCTTAGCAGACGTAAAATATTGTTAACAATACACATTATTTTATTTTAAATGTGTATGCTTCAAAACTGGAAAATTCATGTGCTTGAACTTTCTTTGTGAATTGGACATCACTGTCACTGTATCACTGTCTTCCCGTTCATCGTCGATTTGCTCGAGCGGGCACCAGTAACATCTCCATATATCCTGTCTCATGCAAGTAGAGCCCAAGGGCACCTGCTTGCTCCAGGAACATAAAGAGCCTCAAACCATTCCATCAGGTCATGGGAATGAGGTCTATAATTGTTACTGGTATCTGGCATATCAAATGGTATCTGACACGGGTAGCTTGCCAGGCTCTGCCATGCGGGTAGTATACTCTTGTAGTCATCTCAAAATCCAGCATTTATTGATGAACCGCGCGGCTGCTTGTGGCCACGCGAGCCGGGCTGTGATAGGCTGGTCTGCTGGGTGGAGTTCTGATGAGGGGGAAGAAGTCTGGATGTGGAAAATGGAGATCCTCATGGAGTGGGGGTTGTCTGGCTTGTTGTGAGGCTCTGCTGGGGTGGTGGGCCAGGGCTAGAACCCGCCATCCCTCCCCAGCACCTCATGAGCGGCTGGGCACAGTGAGAGCCAGTAGCAGCTCTGCCCCATGTCTGGCTCTCATGTGAATTGGACATGCAGAAGGTATAAACTACATTAAAATTTCATATAAAGTCATAACCAACAGTACTTTTTGCTTACAAATATAACATGGAAAATGTGTCTTAGCCATGATAATTTCCTACAAGGAAAATTGTTTGGAAATGAAATTTAACATTCCCCTCGATTGTCTTTTTCCCTTGTATATTGTGCCTTTTTATAGTAGGCACCCATTTAAAGTGACCTTTTGCTCTGTTTTAGACAAATGTCCATGCCTATTTTCACTATAAAAACATATATTTTTATTTTCAAAAGATTAACATCTATTTTGGGAAGTCCTACTTGCACATATATTGAAATCTAAGTTAATAAACTGAAATATATTACCTTTTATTTGGGAAATTTGCAAGACTGAAAAACTGCTACAGGGCAAACTAGCTGTACATGCTGATAGCAACAATTAATAAAATGTTAAACATGTATATTGTATATACAGCTGACTTGATCATCATTATTGTAAATCTTAAAGGAGATAAAAATTTACTAAATTTGATAATGCATATAAATAGGAAGGTCAATGTTCCTTAACATCAATATTAAAACTAAGAAACTGTTTTAATTTGAATGTAAGTTATAATACCTTGATGATGCACACATGCAATCAATTTTAATATAACCAGAAAAACATGGTAATTTTCAAGGTTATAGAACAATTAGGTCAAGTAAAAATAAGTCATGTTGATAATATTTTAAATAGAATAAAGTGATAAAAATTACTATTTCAAAGTTTATACTACATATAAACTTTGTACTCACCTTAGCTATACCCACCCACATCTTTGATGTAGAAATACTGAATAATTTCCAAGAGAAACTATTCCAGAATAAAAAGATTTAATGCTGATGCAAAATAATATTTTTACTTTCAATCTTAAAAAGTGTTGGAAAGCCCTCAGTCATCAACTTTCAGAGGTAAGGTTTGTGTTAGGACAACGATTAGCAGCACTGAATATGTTAAAATTGTATTTGATGATTGCCTTTTATACCATTATATCAATTTGTCATATTTGAGTGTATTAAAAAATAAAAATAAAAATATTCTTTGGTCATGTTATTTGGGCGGAAAAAGACATATAGGCATAAAGAGTAATGAAGAACATATATTTCTTTCTCAGTATTTATATTTCAAATAATTGAAATGCTAACTATATGTAATAAGCATTACATATTGTTATTGGAATTCTATGTAATGTGTTTTTAGAAACTAAGCTACTATGATTTACAAAGCTGTTAAAAACAGTCCAGTCATTTAGTGTTCCAACTACAACCCCACTAGCAGTGTGAACATACCTTCACCATTACCCCTCAGGTCCCTTCTTGCTCCCCAGGCAGCCTCCTTAACTAAAACATTTTCAGTTATAATTATTGTAGTTTTAGTTCCATGCTTAGTTGTTGGCTTTAATCATTTTGTTGACACATAAAGCTTTCTTCGACATCACCAATGTTGAAGGTAGTGAGCATTGCTTCTAGACCATCTCTTATTTCTTTCTCCCTCCATTTGTCTCCTTTGATATCTTCATTTCTATAGCTAAGGGCTAATGATTAGCCGAACATTGTAATGTTCCATTCCCTGTCTTGTTATTACATGTGCCAGAGATTAGTGAGAAAATCTAGACTTATGGAATTATGATCCTTCTCACATAGTTCAAGTAAAATGAAATAACTAGGTGCATCCAACTTGCAGTCATTGGATAATTTCATCATTTCTAGTGACTGAATAGTATCCCATTGCATATATATACCACAATGGCTAAACAGATAATTTCTTAAAAATTAGAATATTTTGTCAGTTTTATAAATAGATTAGTATTAAGAACAAAATGGATGAGTATTAAGAACAAAAAGTACTATTTATCCATACATTATTGTATGAATTTTAATTTTTCATTATATTTAAAATAAGACTAATTTTATTCTATTTTATTTGATTTGGGTAGGGGAAAAGCCTCAAAAGCACCAGTCAAAGGACCTGAAACCCAGAAACATTACCTAACTCTGTGGGTTTGCTGTGCTAAATTTTAGTCCTAGAAAGTCTAAAGGCCACCATGGCAAACTGCAAAGTGCTTAGGAACCATCAGGTTAATACTAGGCTTTGGGAGATCATGCTGGGAATGGAATTTGGACTAACAAATGCTGTATCCCTTTAAATTTTCATCATAGCTTTAGGAAAATAAATTTGAATATATATTTAAAAATATTTGAAATAGTACCCCCTAAATATATATAGTTTTTAATCCAATATTACCTCAATAAAAAGTATTAATTTGTTAGATTAATAGATAAATGATAAAAAGTTTGAATCTTGAAGAATTCTGAAGTTCTCATTAAAATTTTCCAGTAGAGTATGTTAATTTATACCATCAAATAGATTAATTGTGTAAATTTGTTTCACTGATTGAAAATGTTTTTACTTTATTTTACAAAAGCCAGAAGGGAAAGTATTAAATAAGAAATAAGTAAAAGTTCCACATTAGGCAATTTATAAAAATTATGAGAAGGAAGCATTTTGGTAACATTCAGGAACTTTATAAAGAAATGTGATTATGTAGTAAGGGTTGGCTAAATAATATAGCAAAATAAAATGTTCATATAGAGTCAAAGAGATAGTACAGTGGGTATCTAGCTTGCCTTTCATCTATCCCCTGTTTGATCCCAATCTGTGCTCATGGCCTTCAAACAATTTCAGATGTGTTCCTTGAGCACAGAGACAAGACTAAGCCCAAAGAGCTGCTGGGCAGATGGCCCCAAAACAAACATACCCAACAATTAATTTTTTTTAAAAGATGTTGCATTTTCCTAATTTGGATTTAGAATTTGAAATGTATTTTTTATAATGAATAACGTTATATATTACTTGAGGTAAATAAAATGATATTTCTTTAATATTCATCTGTTAAAATATGCTATTTTCAGAATGATTCAAAAACAAGTAAGCATAGTTATAATGAAATCATGATTTATAATTTAAGATACTTATTCATTTTTAAGATTGTAACACATGTTTATTGAAATAACTAGATTTAAATTTTTATTTTTTGAAATTACTACATAGGTTGAACTATAGAAGATATTGATTGAGTCTTTAATTTCAAATATCTTAATGAATTCACTGCTGTCTGGAATATGTTAGTTTTTCCAATTTGAAAGATCATTGATGATTATTATGCTAATTTTTATCAGCCTATAAATTTTCTGTTCATTATAAGTACATGTATTTATAATTAATATTGAAATTTATGTTTTAATTAGTTTTCAAAACCAAATAAAAAGTAAATGCCTTTCCCCCAAATATGACAAGCTGCACATTTTGATATGTATAGAGAACATTGCTAAAGACAAAATAATTTTTTTTGATATTTGAGTCACACCCCAGGAATTACTCCTGGCGGTGCTCATGGAACAATATGGGATGTCTGAAATAGAACCCAGGTCAGCCGCGTGGAAGGCAAATGACCTAACCCCTATGCTATCACTCCAGCCACCGGAAAAATAATTGATAATGTCAAGTAATTGAAGATAATGGAAGTAGAGCACTGTATCGGAAAGTAAATGGGAAGAAGTAAATTATATTTATTGGTATCTATTGACATCTCCTTTTCATCAGTTTATAAGTACTATACTTTAGATATATACTCATAACACATATACTTGCATATGTGTTATTTATCTTCCATTCTATTACATAGGTGTTGTATTTTCATCTTACATTTGCAGATTAGAAACTGAAGTTCTAGGAAGTGAAGAAACTAAATGGGCATATCAAAGCTAGACAGTTCCCTTTGTTACCAGATGACTTTAGATGCACCATGAGTCAGAAAAGATCTGCAATACAGAAGAGAAAGATAGTAGTAGGTTTGTAATATGCACGCTTCATCTCTGTAAAAATAACTCCTGTGACAGAACTTCAAATGTTGATTTTCCATAACATCCCTACTTAACTAATAGACATAATTCATGAATAAGTAAAGGTGAAAAGTAAAGTAGTTGCCCTTAATTAAATGAAAATGCTAAGAGGTTATAATTAACACATATTCTGTTTTTTTCTTTTGAAGTATTTCATTCTATTGTACCTCACTGTCTCAAAGAGCCTATAGTTGAATTTATTTAGGTCAAATACAAGAAAAAAGGAATTCTTAATATGGGGGGACATAACTTCTCTACAAGCCATATTTCAATGCATATAGAACATTGAATTTTATAATATAATGCATATAAAACATATGCATATATGTTTTATATGCATATTTTATAATGCATATAAAACAATTAGTTTTATAATATAACAGTTTTATATTTCTCTGCTGTCCTACTTCCTACACCATATATAAATATTTTTCTAACTCTCCTCTTTCTTACTTCAGATAACTACTTGATCTATACATGTAATCTACAAATTGAGCTTTATCTCAGACACTATCTATACAGGAAGACTTCTGAATCTTAACTATGTTACTGGTGAGATGGCTTGGGTTTGATGGATTTCTCAGAAGCAGCATCTGTTGCATTACTGTTTTGAAAAGAGTAATAATTGTAAAGAGTGGGGCAATATGCAGACAGTATGGAGATAGATATACAGACAGTTATATATAGTCAGTTGTCCAATTGAAGATTAAGATGAGGATAAAATCAGAAACTTAGAATATATTTTTTATTTTTTAAGAAACTTTTCATTTTTAGTATATACTAAAAATGAAAATTAGCATGCAGTGCATATTTTTTTTCTCCTCTGCTGTAACCTCTATGCGGAAAAAAAAATTATTGATCCCTAACCATTGTTGACCCTGCTCAGTAACCAGATTCCCTAATATGGCAATTAAGTCTTCTTCCCTTGAGCTTATCTTGAAGTGGGGAGATTTTCTGGATATAGATTTTTTTTTTAGGTAAAACAGACTTTATTATGGAGGGTTGTTTTTAGCAAGGGGAAGGAGGAGAGAAAGTGAGAGAGAGTGTACATATCTCAAGAGGGGAGTTGCTGGTGACACATGTACTCAGGCACCACTTGTGCTTCGCCACTTGGGCTCAAGCAGCACATGGGCTCCAGGCAGCATATGCGCTGGATATTGATCCTTATAGATAGAAGGGAGACTCACAGACATGGGGCAGAGCTGCTACTGGCTCTCCCTGTGCCCAGTCACTCACGAGGCACCCGGGAGGGATGGAGGGTTCTAGCCCTGGCCTGCCACCCCAGCAGAGCCTCACAACAAGCCAGACGACCACCCACTCCATGAGGGATGCCATTTTCCACATCCAGACTTCCCTCTTGTCAGAACTCCACCCAGCATAAGAGCCTATTACAGCCCGGCTCGCACGGCCACAAGCAGCTGCACATTTCATCAATAAGTGCTGGATTTAGAGGTGACTACAAGAGTATGCCACCCACACGGCAGAGCCTGGCAAGCTACCCATGTCGTATTTGATATGCCAAATACCAGTAACAATTATAGACCTCATTCCCATGACCTGATGGAATGGTTTGAGGCTCTTTATGTTCCTGAAGCAAGCAGATGCCCTTGGGCTCTGCTAGCATGAGACAGGACATATGGAGATGTTACTGGTGCCCACTTGAGCAAATCGATGATGAACGGGAAGACAGTGACAGTGACAAGAAACTTTCAAATTCACTACAAATTTTCTTAACTAGCTAAAGCACCTACTATTACAAGATAATGTCAGAATAACCTCCTGATTAGATAGCTTGATCGAAGAACACTTCTGCTTGCATAGCTTTACAATTAAATCAAGGTCAAATGCTACTACAGATTTTAATTACACACTGTTAAACCAGGTGTAGGATAGATGATTCTGGTGTTCTTAGTGATGCTTGTTGTTATGCTGCTGCTTTAGACTCCAATGCTTTCATTCTTAAGTTTGAAATTGTACTAATCTAGTAGTTAAAAAGGTTTGTAAAATAACTTGCCTTGTGGTAGGTGTAATGATTTATAAAATACTAAAATCACTTTGGGGCTTAAGTCCTGAACATACTTATATACATTATCACTTGTCACTTTTCTTCCCATTGATCATCGATTTGCTCGAGCGGGCACCAGTAACGTCTCCATTCATTGGGAATGAGGTCCATTATTGTTACTGTTTTGGGCATATTGAATACACCACGGGTAGCAAGCCAGGCTCTGCCTGGCTCTGGGTTCATCCCAGCCCCTCCCCCAAATAAAACTGGGCCCCCTGGGATCTATATGTCAATTACTCCCAAATGTGTATCTTCAGCCTTAACAATTCTCCTGAACTCTACATTTCAAGTGCCTACTTGCTTTCTCCATTTAGAAGTTTGATTAACATCTAGACTTTATTACCATGTCCAAGATGAAATTGCTGAGGTCACCCCTCCTGTTCAAGTTCTCTCATAAACATGCACATGTGTGTGCACACACAGGCACCTCCCACCACCTTCTCCACCTCAATCAATGGCAACTTTATCATCACTGCTCAAGTCAAAACTGTGTGTCCACACAGAACCCTTCTTCATTCAGATCCTACAGTTCTGCCTTCATGTCATATAATAGAACACCACTTAGCAACATAAAAGGAACTAAACTTACTAGCCAGGCAAAGTCAGACAGAGTTAGTTTGTACTGTATGACACGGTTCAGGTCTTACTATCCAAAGGCAAAAGTTAGTTCAGAAGTTGTCTAGTCAGGGAATAGAACAAGGCACTGACTGAAAGAATAAAGGAATCTTTGGGATGACAGAAGAGACTATATCATGACTGCAGTGGCAGTTACATGAAAAACAAATTTGACAAAACACGCTGAACATCAGGATGCATGCATTTTACTGCAGCCATCATACTCCAATAAAGCTGATTAAACACAACATAATTCAACCACTTCTCACCACTCCTATGTGGGAGCCGCCACATAGGAGACCAGGTCCAGGTCCAGGTCTCTGAACTGTTTCCCTGCTTCTGAACCTCCCACAGCACCAGATGGTCAGAGGGACACTGTTGAAACATAATCATGCCACTCCTCTGCTCAAATCCTCCCATGGCTCCTCAGGACAGTAAGGCTGTGTCCTTACTGCGGCGATGAAGGCCCACATGCTCTGATACTGCCCACAGTGGTCTGCGCGGCAGGCCACGCGGCAGGCCACTCAGGCACTTTCCTTTCCACCTTCCTGGAACGAGGCACTCCTGCCCTACACAGTTCTGTGGCTTGTTCCTCACTTCCTTCAAGTCCTTCACCAAACGCACCATCTCAGCAAGTCTCCCCCCTGACCACCCAAAAATTCTCAATCCCGGCACATGCAATCTCACTTCTATTTCATCTCCTGTTTTTCTTTCTTTCCCCCTAGGACTCAGTATTCTCTTATTTATTTACATTTTACTAATGTATCTAATTTATTGGCTTTCAGCAGAATGAATGCTCCAAAGGACAAAGATTTTTTTCAGTTTACTACTGTGTCTCCAGAATTTAGAATATCTAAATTGGATGACAAGAGAGTATCTGAACAAATTTCAGCTTTCTCTTTAAGAGTTGACAGAAAGGGACCAGAGATAATACAGTGGGTAAGGCAATTGTCCTGCATGCAGCCAACTGACCGGAATACCCAACACCCCTTTACTGTCCTCTAAGCCCTGCCAGGACTGATCCCTGAGTACAGAGTTAGGAGTAAGCCCTGACTGCCACCGGGTGTAGCCCAAAACCAAAAAAAAATAAAAACAAAGTTGACAGAAAATAATTTGTTCTCTTGATGTATTAGTTGATATTGCTTTCAAAATTCTGGTACATTAGGGTCAAAGAGACAGTACCAGCAGGAAAGGTCCTTGCCTGGTGCATGGCCAACCGGATTTGATCCCCAGTGCCCAATACAGTCCTCGATCCCCACCAGGAGTTTTTTTTTTTATATTAAGAGAAATGAGTTTTTTTTTGGCTTTTTTTTTTTGGATCACACCCAGTGATTCTCAGGGGTTACTCCTGGCTCTGCACTCAGAAATTACTCCTGGCAGTGTTGGGGGACCATATGGGATCGGGGATTGAACCTGGGTTGGCAAGTGCTGGCCACGTGCAAGGCAAATGCCCTACCTTCTGGGCTATCTCTCCGGCCCCTGAGAAATGAGTTTTAATTTGGAAAATTTCAATGAGATTTTGAGAGTAGAATCTCCAGTTAATAATAATAATTAGACAAAATTTTGAAAAACACATTTGTTATCATTTTAAAAGTAAATGAAATATATTTTAACACATTAGAACATTAGCTCCATATATGAAGGAATCTAGATTAAATTTACAAATAGCAAATAGGGTTGATAAAATGTGTGAGAAATGATGCATCTTCAGTCTAAGGGGAGGACTTGATGGCACCCTTTAGGCTCTAGGGATGGAGAAGGCATATGTTACTACTCCTAATTTTAAAACAGTTGTTTTGTGAGAAAAGTAAAAAATGCCTGCAGATACTGTTTTATTTATCTATTATTTATTGTTAGAAATGGTGCTGGAGGAAAAGGGTTTGGGGTGTTGGGATTACACCTAGCTGTGATTATTCCTGGCTTTGTTCTGAGGATCACTGCTGACTGTATTTCCAGGCATGTATTCTGCTAGGGAATAAACCCAGATTAGCTGCTTGGAAGGACAGAATATTACTTACTGTACTATCTCCGGGAGAGATTATTGAGCATAGAACCAGAAATAACATCTGAACATTGATGACTGTTTGACCCAGAAACAAATTAAACATTGAAATAGTTAAAACTATGCTGATTTTTTGACCAAGAATATGGAAAGATAGGTCTACAACTGAATCTCAACAAAACAATGTTCATGAAAAATGAACTAGTTCCAGAGGCCCCATTCACTCTCAATGGAACAAACATCTCTGAATGCAGCAGTTATGTGTACCTAGGTTGAGAACTCAACATGATAAACGACCTAAAACCTGAGCTGCGCAGGATAAAGAGAGCGGCATGGAATGCCTTCAAAGGCATCAAAGAAATAGCTAAAAAGACAAAGAACCTCCGGCTCCGGGCACATCTCTTTGACTCCACCATTCATCCTGCATAAACATATGCCTCAGAGACCTGGGCCCTACGAAAGCAGAATGAGAGCGCTATTCAGGTCTCCCAAAGAATAATCGAAAGAGCTATGCTTGGAATATCACTCCTCACTCAAGTGAGAGAAGGAATCCGGAGCTCTGACCTCCATCAATGATCCAGAATCAGGGATGCTGTCTCGATTGCTAAGGCACCGAAAATCAGATGGGCTGGATATGTAATGCGATTTGGAGATGACCTCTGGACTAGAGCTGTTACTGACTGAATCCCATGGGATGTCAAAAGATCACATGGCCGCCCACCTACAAGATGGTCAGATTTCTTCGTCAAGAAGCTGAATGAATGGTTTGAGGCTTTGCATTCCTGAAGCAACCATTGGGCTACACTGGCATGTGATAGGGAGGAATGGAAACATTACTGGCCCCCGCTCGAGCAAATCGACAAATAATGGGATGTCCAGTGATCAAGAGATGCTGATTCTCATCAGTCAAGCACACTTTCAATTCTAATAAAGAACATTATTAGGGGCTGGAGTGATAGCACAACTGGTAGGGTGTATGAGGCCAACCTGCGGCTGACCCTGGTTCAATCCTCAGCATTCCATATGGTCCCCCCAATATATATATATATATATATATATATATATATATATACATACATATATATATACACACACACAAACACACACATGTATATACATAATATATCTAATGTTATACATTATAACATTATATATAAATATATAATAAATATATAATGTTATATATGTTAAAATATATGTTATGTATATAACATATATAAACACATATATAATGTATATAGTCCTCCAAGGTACTGTTTTCATATACTGAATATATTTATATATTCAATATATAAAAATATATATTTTCCAAGATAATCTCTACAGCAAAAAGTGGCATTTCAATATTAATCTAACTCTAAACTTCTTGGGGAACAATATAACAGTAGTAATGTTCACAACATAGTGCCACCAATTCCCTAATTGTGATTTCCCCAGAATTTATGCACTATGTTGTCTAAGGGTGCCATGGTAAAATAAGTTTCAGGGTTTTTTTTTTTTTTTTTTTGTGTGTGTGTGTGGTCAACAATTCAGGACCTGGGAAATATATGAACCATGACTGTCTTATGTAGGAACTCATTGTCTTTCTTGAACTCTCATTGTTTCAGAAATTACAGGAAGTCCTGCATGGTGACCATACCCAAATTACCATGAATATTCTACCCACCCCTCTGAGAGAGCCCCACAAGGTAATGAGAGTATAGCGCCCACATGGCAGAGCGTGGAAAGCTGTCAGATGCGTGTTCGATATGCCAAAACAGTAACAAAAATATTTATTTTCCTGACTCGAAAGAGCCCTTAATACGGCAGCGGTAAGAAAGGCAAACAAGCAGTGCCTGATAAAATTTCACGGCCAACCTAGGCTGCCAAAATGAAGAAGGACAAAAATGACTATCTGTACTTTCAATGTACATATGCTGGCTTTGGAATCAAATATTGAGGATCTGATGGTGCAAGAGCAAAAGATCAAGTATGACATCATTGGTCTGACTGAGATGAGGAGGCGTCAGTTGCATCATGCTGTGTTTGACACTGAAGAGTAATTGTTTCTTGGAACATGCGACGAAAGAGGTGTTGGTGGCATTGGTGTCCTTGTCAACACGAACATGGCCCTAAACATTGATTCATTTGAATGCCTAACAAACCAGATAGGACAATTACACTTGAAGAGATGTGGTCCACTGCCAGCATTTCTATCTTCATTGTCAACACACCAACATCCACATACAAGGAGAACGAAATTGAGAAATTCTACATGGAACTAGAGGAGTTCTATAAAAAAGATCACACCTTCTACAAGATCACAGTTGGTGATTTTAATGCCAAGATAGGACCAAGAAGATCGGCTGAAGAACTCCACATCGGGACCCATGGCCTAGAATGGAACGAACAGGGTGAGAGACTATCTGAGTTCATCATGTCCACCAAGACCATTCATGGGAACTCACAGTTCCAGAAGGCTGAAGCAAAACGTTGGACATGGGAATCTCCTGGTGGACAGTTCCACAATGAAATTGACCACATCATCTTCAATCAATGGTTTTGTCTGACCTATGTTGCTGTTGTCCCCAAATTCCAAACAGGATCAGACACCGTCTCCTTCATGCAAAATTCTAATTCACACAACGGGGGAGAAAAGGATGCAAGGTTTAAGTAGAGAACTCCCAGGATGACCACAAACTGGGAACACTTTGGCACCTTTGCAGCAACATGGGAAGAGACCATCATTACAACATCGATGAAGAATACAACCGATTGGTTCAGCACCTCCATGATCGTGTGAAAAATGCCGAGAGAGAAAGACACAAAAGGACGTCTGTCTTCAGAAACGCTCGAGCTCATTCACCAATGTGGCAAGGCACAAGCCTCAGATGACCAAATGCTAATGTCCAAGCTTGCAAAGCTATGCAGAGCAACAATAAAAGAAGACCTCAAAGACAAAAGAGCAGAAATATTGAAAGATGCAACAGAAGCCGGAAAAGCATTCGTACCACCCGCCTGTCCTTCACCAACTATAAGACCAAGATGACTGCCCTCTGACTACCTTTTGGATCTATCACATCTCCCAGAAAGGCAATGGAGAAGATTATCCAGGACTTCTACTCAGATCTCTTTGATAGCCATGTTCCCCTGCCCACATACCAAATTCCACAGGATGGATATGTCATTCCCAACGTTCTCCCTTCTGAAATCCTACATGCCATTTCATCGGCAAAGAACGGAACAGCACGAGGACCAGACAAAGTCAGATCCAAACACCTGAATCTGCCGTCGGTACTCATCAATACACTAGCTCGGCTCTTTACAAACTACCTGTCTAAATTCAAGGTGCCCTCCAAATGGAAAACCAGCAGGAGAGTTCTACCGCTCAAGAAGGGAGACATTCACGAAATCAGCAGCTATCACCCCGTCTGCCTGTTGTCCATCATCTACAAGCTGTTTACACGAGTCATCCTGAACAGGATTGGCAGAACAGTAGATGAAGGACAACCATGAGGGCAAGCTGGCTTCTGAAAAGGATTCACCAGAATCGACCATATCCACATGGTAACCAAGCTCATTGAGGTTTGTAGGGAGTACAAGATGCCACTCTGTATAATGTTCATGATTTAAAGAAAGCCTTTGATTCTGTGGAGACTGAAGCGGTCATCGAATCCCTAGCCAAACAGGGTGTTCAAATCCAATACATCAAGATCCTTCATGAGCTCTATTATGCATTCACCACCAGGATCTCACCATTCTACAAGGAAGTGATCATTGATGTCAAAAGCGGGGTTAGACAGTGTGATACCATTTCACCAAAACTCTTCAGTGCCACCCTCGTGAACATCATGCGACAATTAGAATGGGAAGGAATGAGAATGAAGATATATGCTAGGCAACTACACCACCTCCGCTTTGCCGATGATATTGTTCTAATAACACCAAACATTAGCCAAGTGGCATAAATGTTGGCTGACTTTGACCGAGAATTTTGGAAAGATAGGTCTACAGCTGAATCTAAAGAAAACTATGTTTATGAAAAATGAACTAATTCCAGAGGCCCCATTCACTGTCAATGGAACAGACATCTCTGAATGCAGCAGTTATGTGTACCTAGGTTGAGAACTCAACATGATGAACAACCTAAAACCTGAGCTGCACAGGAAGAAGAGAGCGGCATGGAATGCCTTCAAAGGCATCGAAGAAATAGCTAAAAGGACAAAGAACCTCCAGCTCGGGCACATCTCTTTGATTCCACCATTCTCCCTGTATTAACATATGCCTCAGAAACCTGGGCCCTACGAAAAGCAGGATGAGAATGCTATCCGGGATCTCCCAGAGAGGAATTGAATGAGCTATGCTTGGAATATCACGCCTCACTCAAGTGAGAGAAGGCATCTGGAGTTCTGACCTCCGTCCCTATTCCAGAATCAGGGACGCTGTCTCGTTTGCCAAGGCATCGAAAATCAGATGGGCTGGACATGTAATACAATTTGGAGACAACTGCTGGACTAGAGCCATTACCGACTGGATCTCATGGGATAACAAATGATCTCGTGGCCGCCCACCTACTAGACGGTCAGACTTCCTTGTCAAGACCCTGAAGGAATTGTTTGAGGCTCTTCATATTCCTGAATCAACCAAATGCCATTTGGCTACATTGGCACATGATAGGGTCCAATGGAACTGCTACTGGTGCCCGCTTGAGCAAATCGATGAATAACGGGATTCAAGTGGTCAATGTAATATGAAGCAGACCAATTTTTGTAAAGTTTTAGAGTTAAGAGATATCCATCTTATGATATGTCTTTTTTAGTTCATTTTTAGTTATTTATTTACACTTTTAAGAGAATACCTTTAATGATTTCAGCCAAAAAATAATGATTTCCTTTAAAAACATGTATCAGAATCCTGCTGTCAAAGTCCTAAAGTTAAGGGAGCATTGTGGTCTGAATTAATATCATGATCAATGGCAGCTTATCTGAAAGTAAGACTATAAATCCAGAAAGCTGCTAATCTTAAATTAAGATTTAGGATAAATTGTTAAGAAGCATTCTAGGCATCTGTAGATAATGTCAAAAGGAATTTGAACTTTGGTTAATAACTGTTAAATTGGGAAAGATATTTCACAAATGAGTATATAGTTTTTTTCACGATTTTTTTTATGTCAAGAGTGAAGGTGAGCTCTTAAAACAAAGGTATAACAGTATAGAAATATAGGTTTTTCTTGCCAGTGAATAGTGTCTGCCTTAGGAAATAGGAGTGTGAAGAACATTAGTTTTTACTTTTCTCAAACCATGCTTTTTAAAAGAGAAACAGAAGCTAAAAGCTTTCAGAGAATCAAGTTATGCCTTTTACTTGTATATTGTTGTTCTTACCACTATGCAACAGTAAGAATCACATCGTTGTCTTTCACTTAATCATTTCATATTACAAACAGAGCACTAAAGTAGTTTTAACATTGAAAAATAAAAATCTAAACTAACTGCTAGTAGACATTAAATATTTCCTTTATTTTTCTCTTACTGTCAATTCCTCCCTTAAGCATAATAAAAATTACAAATATTTATTATTTTTAAAATCTATTAGATATACTGTAATTTCTAAGACTACAGTCCAAGTGCATTTTTTGTTTGGTTTGAGAGATTTTTCTTTACTTTTGTGTGGCAATGATAAGGATATATTAAAAGTGCTTTAATAAGATTCACTGAAAATTAAGTAAGTGTTTATTTGAATTATTGTATAAAACAACGTTATTTGAAATGCTTTTGCTCTTTAATAAAAATTTTTGATCAAACTGCCATTGTTTTAAAATTTTGTATTTTGGGATTATAATTTTACCCCTTTTCAAATTTATAAGACCATATCACATCTTGGGCCAGAGCGATAGTCCAGTGGGTAGGGCGTTTGCCTTGCATGTGGCTGGCCCATGCCGGCCCAGGTTTGATCACCTGTATCCCATATGGTCCCCTGAGCACCACCAGGAGTAATTCCTGTGTGAAAAGCCAGGAGAAACCCCTGAGCATTGCTGGGTTTGAACCCGCCAAAAAAAAAAAAGCAAAAAGAAAAAGACTATACCACATCTAACATTATGTTATCAATATGTCTGACCACAATCTCTTGGGACTATTCTCCCTTCCACGCTCCGTTTTTACCACACCTATTTCATCTGTTGCCTTAGTTCTGTGGGTGGGCTCCAAAGGAAATGCTTCTATTTGACTTCACTTTCTTTATTTGTTGTGTGTATTCACTAAATGGAGTAGAGTGAATAAAGAATTTTGACACTTTTCCCAGTTTGGTAGTTATATTTTCACATGCTTGTCTAGGGAGTGGAAAGAGAGTGCAGCATTAAAGTTCCTTGCATTAACTTCAGTGGACTAAAATTTGATCCCTACCCCTGTAAATGGTTCCCAAATTCCAAAAGAAGTGATCTGTAAGCACAGACACAGAAATGAGCACTGACTATGGCTGGGTGTGGCCTAAAATCCGAAGGATAGAAAACTGTGCAATTACTATTTATGTATTTTCATCATTGATAGATCTGAAAGAATCGCACATAGTGCTGAAGATTGAACTGGGCATGGTCCTGTTCAAAAGCCCTGTCCAAAGTCAGCACCTTGACTACGAGATAAAGTAGTTTAGCCCCAAACTATAAATTTTGAAAACTGTTTAATACAATACTATGTTAGCATTGATGTGTGTTAACGTGTTCCTGTTATGGTTATGAAAAATCTCTATACTATATTATAATATAATTTTATTAACGTGTGGGCATGCATTTATAGGAATAAACAGAAAGGAATCATACAGAAGGATGTACAGAGTCTATATTGTGTGTTTTGGACTCTAGCACTGTGTCTTGGTGATTAGAATAGTTTTTGTTATACATACATGAATCAATTTGTTTATCAGCTTATTTGTGGTTACATTTATAACATGATTAAACTCATAATTAAACTCTAGAACAGAGCTCAAGGCCAAGAAAAGAGTTGAAAATACAAAATGCAAGTGGGGATTTATGGCACTCCAACTAGGACCATTCTCTTTAGCAAAACTAGTCTCCTCAGTGATTCAAATAATTTTTTTGTCAGTGAATTATGTAAATAGTAGCAATGACATAAATTCAATTGTATTAGCTTCTTTTTTGAGAGCACAAGTGTTTAATTTGTGAATTGTAGGGGCCTTCTTTCACATATTTTAACCTGTCCTAACATATATGCAAAGCAAGCTATAATTTAAATAGCAATTTAGTATAATTACATCTGTGTCACTAAAGTTTTGAAAGAATTGAAGTATAATGGAGGAAAACATTTATGTAACTACCATGCAAAATAATTATAAAGTTGTGGATCATTCTAAAATTTATAAAACAACTGAACTTATTTTTGCACCCAAAAAAGGAAATAAGATGATTAAAGACAAAAATATTTAATTTTTGTTATTAGTACAGACAGAATTTCATCATAAACAAAGTTTGAATGTATAACACTTTGTACTATATAAGTGTTCTAGAACATTAAGTAAATAGAAGAAATAGTTTTAGTGGTAACAATATTTCTTCTTAATTGAGATGAGAAAAAAGTAAAAACTGAAAGGTTTTAAAAATATTGAACCTATTTCAAAGATTATAACAGCCAAATCTAAAACCTGAAGATAGGTTATTCCACTTGTAGCATGACAAGTTTGGTTTTATGTAAACTCTTATGCATATTCAATTGGACTCTTTTTAAAAACAAAGCATATTTTATCAGAAGTCCTCTGTTGGTGTAATATACTGTCTGACATCATATGGAATGATATGTTCAGAAAGTGATTAAAGAAAGAAGCAAAACAATCTCCCATTTGTCCTGTGCATGTATTTATTTCAAGGTATACATACACAGAGTAAAATGATCAAGGAATGATACTGATAGTATGATATTATACAGAGTACAACTCACCAGGAAAACTCCATAACAAAATGATAGATTTCATATTTAAGGGTCAGGGAAATAAATTGTTTCAGACACCACAGGACTTCTGGCTGTTTATTATTGTTTATGTTTTTGTACAAACACTTTCATTTGCAATGTACAATGTTTAGTGTCATTTCGATGGTGTGTACCCTCAAGTGCATCCACCAAAAACATTGTCTGTTGGTGGTGAGAAGGAGAAGGCAAGATCACCTGGTCTGGAATATCTCATTTATTTCTTTTTTGTTCCTAGTGCAGAAGAAATGTAGTTATAAGCAAAGTTCGTATGTATGATTTTTTGCTCTGCTAGTCAATTAGCTTAAAGTGAATCTACATGATTGCACATAAAGAAATAATTTGGGACAGTTTTCTGCTTGGATAGACCTTTTATAATCTTTATTCTGGGTTGACAGAATATTATTGAACAATTCTCATTCAAAATCATTGTTTTAATTTTAGGCACCTTCTTCCTTTTCCTACAGAGTCAGTGAAAGAACTCAAAATTGAGGTTTCGAATTGAACTTTTAAAAGTTTGTTTATCTTGAAGAAATATATATTTTTGACAACCTTAATAACTGGATATTACTGGAACAATGCTAACACATGGGGTTAACAGCTTGTACTTGTACAAAATACTTGAAGTCAGTCAGAAAGCCATTATTATGACCTTGTGCTGACCACATTCTATGAAGTGTTACATGACCAGGGACAGGGAAGTTGGTTAATGGAAGTTATATAGTAGCTAGATGTATCCTTGTCACACTTCATCTAAACTGATACATTGCAATGGTCCACACTGCTCAGACCTGGCAATTACTGTCCAATTCCAATCTATTCCACACTGCCACTATAATGAAAAATAATTAGGAGGCTGAAAATGAGTTTTCACATGAAATGGTTTCAGTGCTTGGATACAATCGCCTTTGGCAGATGGCTTTGGGTTTGCTTTTAATATAATAAAGACAGTTAATCATCTCTAAAGAGTGCACTGAATGAATAAACTTTTAACACTACTTTCCACAATGAAACTCATATTGATCAAATGTTTAATGCTCAGGGGTGGAGGTTGCTTAGGTGAACTGTTTGGAATGAACATGTAAATCACTGGAAAATAAATGTATTAGAGAAGAAGAAAATTCTCTCAAATTGGTTATCAATTATTGATGGGGTAAATATATAAGTAAACACTAAGTAGAATTGTTTCCTAGGTATGTTTATATAATCTATAAAGGTATTATAGTTATTTCATGAATTTGAAATATATAACTTTACTAAAATTATATATGAGGACCTAGAGAGATAATTCAGGGTTTATGTCTCTTTCCTTATAAGATGCTGACCCCTGTCCAATTTATGGATCAATACGGTTGTGATTTCTGGAGTATCCCTTAGCATAGAGCAAGAAATCATCTCTGAGCACTACTAGGCATGCCAACTCCCTGAAAAGCTATACGAAAATGAGGGACAGATAGTTCCTTCAACAAATGAAACACAGAAATGTATGCATCCATGCACAAGAAAATTAATTTTGCCATCGATTTAGCATTCTTCCCCTGGACTAGAGCCATTACCAACTGGATCCCTTGGGATGTCAAAAGATCACGTGGTGCCCTCCTACAAGATGGTCAGACTTCCTTGTCAAGACCCTGAAGGAATGGCTTCAGGCTCTTCATATTCCTGAATCAACCAGATGCCATTGGGCTACATTAGCACGTGATAGGGTCCAATGGAAATGTTACTGGCGCCCGCTCGAGCAAATCCATGAATAACGGGATTCAAGTGATCAAGTGAAGTGACCACCAAAAGAAACTCAATGTTACATCATAGAATATATAATGCCATACATCAATATAATTAAATACTATTCAGTGCAAAGGTGAAAGGGAACAATCAAGACAAGAAGATATAGAGTACCTGAGTACATATTATGAAATGAAAAAATTTTGTCTGAAAAGGTTGCATTCTATATGAATCAAAATACATAAATAGAAAAACTAGGTATAGTTTTCATTCTGGTAAATAAAAATAAAACGCGAACGCGCCCCCCACTTCGGCTGCCACCCAGCAGGCCCAACAAGCCGACCACCCCCCCCATGGGGCCCGCCCCACCTTCCCCCAACCCCAGCAGGCTACGGCGCACGGTTCATCAATATATGCTTTATTTAGAGGTGACTACCCAGTAGCCACCCGCATGGAAAGCCTGAGCTCGTAGTATTTGATATGCCAAATACCAGTAACAATTAGTTAGGTCATTCCCGTGACCTAATATAATGGTTTGAGGCTCTTTATGTTCCTGGAGCAAGCAGATGCCTTTGGTTCTACTAGCATGAACGGACATATGAGATAACTGCCCGCCTAGAAATAGATGATTAACGGAATATGATAGTGATAGTGAAATAAAAAATAATATAAAGATAGTGATAAAATAGTGGTTGCTGAAATGTGGTGAATGTATTGACATGAATAGGTATAAATCTGAGAATTATAAGAGCAATACAAATACTCTGTATGATATCAAAATGCCCGATGCATATACCACACATGTCAGGGCAATTAAAGGTGTAAAGCCAAAAGTAAAGCCAAGAATGCACTGAGTTTTGTGACATTATATTATGGTAGTGCATTATTATCCTTCATAACAAGTACAACATTCTGGTAAATATTTTTATAATAGAGAGACAATGCTTGCTTGTGGGGGAGTGGTGAGAATCTGGGAAATCTCTTAACCTTGTATTCAGTATTTTTGTAAACCAAAGTTCTATAAAGGATCTTGAAAAGGTATGTGTGTAAACACATACTGCATACCCATATATACACTATTACACATAATTTTTAAATCAATAAATATGTTCAAAGAATGTTAAGGGGAAATAATGTCTCAATTAGAATGATAACTTTTACTTAGAAATAAGGTATAAGTCATTTATTATCTTATTCTAAGAGTAGGTGTTCTACATATAAATTTATGCTTCTTAACTGGGAAAATCAACTCAACAAAAATAAGGAAAGTATTCAATGATTTATATTAATTTGATTTGTTGCCTGCGTAAAAGAGTAAATTTGGTTTCATAGTAGAGAAAATATACGGAGTAATGACTATATATTGGAGGTTAGGATTTCAGACTTAAATGCCCTGAATGTGACTGTTGGCTGTCCAAGCCTCCCAAGCACCACCAGGTGTGACCATGTCTGTTCCTGTAACATGACCAAGTTCATTAGTGATTGTGTCCATCCCTCTGGCTTCAGACAGAACTATGTTGTGCATCGTTGGGATATTACATGGAGCCATCATGATAGAAAATAAATAAGATATAAATTAGGTTTTATTCAGAGAGTATTGTTCAGGAAAAAAAAATAACATTACCTGGTGGCCATGGTAGGCCTTACCAGAGACTTTCTTTCAGATACTGATACCATTTCAACTCAACAAGTTGAAAGATTTCTTCTTTGGATTATCAACTTTTAAAAGTGGAAAAGAGTGGAGGATGTACTTTGAGTGTGGGATGCTGCTTTCCATCCGTGGCGCTGCATGGTTTCCTGAGCCCTGCCAGAAGTGACTCAATAGCTCAGAACAAGGAGCAAGTCATGAGCAGCAGCAAATATACCCCCAAACCAACAAAACAAACCCAAACAAACCTCAGCCTTATGCTTTCTGGATATAAAAATATATTGAAACATAATGTTTGAATTTTTTATATCAAATGCTCTTCACGGAAAAGTACATGTTATGAAATGATTGTATTTTTGAAGGTTAATATGCAATTTTTATTAAACCACAATGAGATACATAATTACAACATTGTTCATGATTGATTTTGGTCACACATTGTTCCAACACTCATCTTCTCATCCGTGTCCCCGATTTCCCTCCTTTATCCCCCACACCCAGTTTGCCTTTATGACAGACACTTCAGTTTTAGAAGGTTATTTAATTTGGTTATTTTATAGAGGTCTATCAAGTTGTCAACTTCTACCTGAATGAGTTTGACAGATTGACTTTCTTTTTTTTAATAATTTATTATACCACCATGAGATATACAATTGCAAAGATGTTCATAAGATGTTCATATTTGGGTTCCAGTCATACAGTGTTCCACCACCCATCCCTCCACCAGTGTCCATTTCCCACCACCAATGTCTCCAATTCCCTCCCCCACCCCAGCCTGCCTCTATGGCAGGTTCTTTATTCTTTCTCTCTTCTCTTTCTTTCTCTTGAAATGATTGTATTTTACTACAGTTTTTTTGTTTGTTTGTTGTATTTCCTTACTTGGGTACAGTAATCAATACTCAGGGCTTTCTCTAGCTATGTGTTTAGAGATTACTCCTGTGTTGCAGAGGGATAATAGGCCAGGCTGATACGACATGCATTGCCTGCATGCAAATTAAGCACCAGATATAATGAACCATGATTTTGGCCCTAAAAATATCATGCTTTCAAACAAATGACAGTATAATTCTAAAGTGGAATTAAAGCATTTTTTAAACCTCTGGTTACTTAAAGTGGTTTATTAGCACCTATTTTCATAAATGTGTTTTATCTTGTGGTATATCTATAAAATCTATAAACACTGTTACCAAACAAGATATAGCTATTTACTAGAGATTATTATTAAGTTTTGCACCGCACGACCTATGTGGAAGCAACCCATGGAGCTGACCTCGGGAGGGCGGTAAGGGGCTCAACCAGCTCCTGACCAAGTCCAACATTGCTCCAAGGATTATATCACATGTGCGAGGGAGGTGCCATGCTGGCCAAACTTGGAGCTGAGATTTGGGCCATTCCGCCCATTCCTCCACCTCCATGCCAGCTAATAGAGACATGCCAGATCCAGGTTCAGTTGGTGCATGGCAACTCTGTGGCTGCGTGATAGTCTTAGATAGTACTAGACATTAGGATCAGGTCCTTACCAGTATCTTTCACATTTATACACTGTACACAGTTCTAGGCAGGTTCTAGCCATGACCCATCATCCAGTGATCCTAACAAGATGCAGAGCAACCCCTACACCATGAGGTCAGTTAACTTCAACATCCAGACTCCACGGCTCCTCAGATATCCACCCAAGAGAAAACCTGATCTTTCCCCTTTGAGTTTCATCAGTAAATGCTCAAGATGTGAGCCTTCTACTGAGAGTATACCACCTACACGGCAGAGCCTGCCAAGCTACCTGTGTTTTATTTGATATGCCTAAAACCAGTATCAATTATGGACCTCATTCCCATGACCTGAGAATGGTTTGAGAATCTCCTATTCCTGGAGCAAGCAGATGCCCCTGCAGTACACTTGCTTGCAACAGGACGCATTGAGACGTTATTGGTGCCCGCTCAAGCAAACTGATGAACAACGGAAAGACAAGTGATACAAGTGAAGTGATATTAAGTTTTATTCTGCCCCTCGAGGTGTCACAGGTTTGGCTGTGGTGCCCGGCTGTGATGGCAGGTGGCAGACAGAGGAGAGGCTTGCCTATACCCAGGGCTATTCACCGTGGCCCCTGGATGGTTGATGGTCTGACACAGACTGGCCTCTGGATGAACCCAGAGTCATGGCAGAACCTGGCAAGCTACTCGTGGTGTATTTAATATGCCCAAAACAGTAAGCATGATGGACCTCATTCCCAACAAATGGAGATGCTACTGGTGCCCCCTTGAGCAAATCGATGAACTATGGGAAGACATTAAGTTTTATAATGTATTTATTTTTATTTTAGTATTTGCTCCTTAGTTTTTACATTACTATTTTACAGTGGTTTTCAACATACTAGCACCTGAGTGTAAAGCCACACAAGTTAAGTTGCTGCACCACGCCTCCCGCCCCATTGTAGCTCCAGTACAAAATTATCTTATATCTCTAAGACATTCTCAGATTAATGTTCACTATCAAACTTGGGACAAGCTGAAGAAATGTGAGCATGCACATATAATCTTCCACACAGTGAGAGAACAACATTCCCCAATACCAGCAGAGAACACTTATCATCAAGCTGTAAAGGAAGAGGGTGGAGCTTAAAGATGTTTTCACTATCTGCCTTTATTTTCTAGTTGTAGGAACTTAGGTATTGGTTTGAAAATCAAGTTTTTAGTTAAATATATTTTATTTTTTTATAGTAATTCATGTCTGGTGAATAAAAGTTAGTCTAAGAGTTTGTTGTCAATTAATGCCCTAAGTGGGAGGACCAGCCTGTCTGTCTCCACTCATCTTTTTATAGAATTTTTCTCTGTTTGAACTCAGCGATAGTGATACCAGTTCCCAGCTCTTTCCTCCTGCTCCATTGCAAGTGTCTGCTGCTGTTTGTGCTTACTGTGGAGTACTTGAATTTCCAAAGAATTGGGGAGGATCTTAGAATTCTAGCCATGCCTGGTATGAGCTAGAGACAGGATTTCTTTTTTCTTTTATTTTTTTTCTTCATCTTTTGTTTTTTTTGGAACACAACAATCAGTGCTTGGGACTTACTGATTGCTTGGGGTGGGATTACTCAGGGATCATTCCCAGCAAAACTTGAAGGATGATGTGGGGTGCCAAAGTTGAACCCTGGTTAGCCACACATACGGTAGTGCCCTAACAGCTGTTGTACTACCCCAGTCCTACATTAATTTTCATGTTTCTGTTATGTGCTTTAATTCTCTATTCTTTGGGTGTGACCTATAATGTATTTATTGATTTTTTGATGCGACTTTTGATAAAACATCTGCATTTTTAGTTCTCAGTTTTTATTTTGTTTTTTCTGTTATATTTGATGTCAAACACTTAAAAACTTTGTTTCATTTCTGCAAAGCAAGAATCTGTTATTCTTCACAACACAGTATAAGCATTAAAATTGCTATTGAATATAATTATGGACTGTTCCAACTGTTTTCAACTATTCTTATTATGAAACTAAGCTTATTAAACATTTGTTAAATTGTGTAAATATCTCTCATTTTTGTAGAAAAGATTACAGTAAAAGTTTTGAAAGTTATATCACTATTTGACATTTGAAAAGTATGGAATAAAACAGTCTTTTCCATTAGATTTTATTTATTTTTGTATAAACCGGTGGTGCTAGGGCAGTGCTCCTGATTCTGCTCTCAGGGATTATTTCTGGATGTCTTCAGCAGACCAAACATAGTGACAAGAAGTTAGTTCAGGCAGTTATTGCATTTGCCAGGCAAATACAATGCCTTCTGTTCTAGCCCTCTGACCACGAGAACCAGTTTATTAGTCAGAAGCAAAATGGGTATAGGCTCTCTTTGTCTGTTGTCCCAAGTTGTGTCATAAGAGATTAAAGTTGCATGCTAATTCTTCATGGTTCTATTAAGCTAATCTAAAAGGTTGACTTTTTTGGAGAATAATTAGTGTAATGTTTTTTTCCACTTGGCAACTCTAATTACTGATTCCTTGGAGATAAGAAACTGAAATTGACTTATTCTCATCTGGTGAAGGGATAAGAGCAATACAGATCTTTGCCATAATCAGCAATGGTTCACCAACTCCCCTTTGAATGGAAATCTCTAACAGAATATGTAATTCTCTCTTTTCATATAACTGATATTGTTACCTCACAAGTTTCCAAAAATTGCTTATGTGAATGGACAACTAAGGAGAATTAATAAATGACAAGTAACAGAAATAGCATAAGCTTTCAAGTCAGGTAAATATGCATGCAAATCCGGGATGAATTATTTACTAGTAGCTGTGTGACCATGAGCAGATGCAGAAAAATAACTGGAAAAATTCTTCTGAGCTTTGTGGAATGTCAAATACTTAAATATATGTGATAATCAAATAGTAGAGGACCTTTGACATACTAAATCTAGTTATTGGTATTACTAATTTGTCATTTATTATGTAATTTGAAAATGCCCTCTCTTTGTGCCTCTCCATATATTTCCTGGAACTTGACAGAAAATATAAAACATTGAGTAAGGCAAATATTCATTTGTAAAAAACTAAAGCGTTATTTTTCTCCCCATATGCACTATTATAGAAGTATCAGCTCAGGTTCACTTGACTACATTTACATAGAAAAGTTGTGGAAGAAAGATTTTATCTGAGGGATTATACCAATAATATATTCAGGGTGAAGAAATAAGACATACTAAATTTTTATTTGCATAGTTCTTTAGAAAAAATAAAAACAATATTATACAGGACAACTTTTATTATTAAATTTAATTCATACAGAAATGATGTATATATTATAAAAGAAACAAATAATGCAGAGAAAATAGTTACTTATTGTGGTCATTTAAATTTTCACATTTTGAATAACTTTGTTGTTGATTGTTTTAGGTAAAAAGCTTATGGAATTTAGATTTTGGTCACTTTAAAAGAAATAATTTTTTGCTTGTTTCATAAAATGAAAGACTAAACAACGCAAATTATAGAGAGACTAAGCTAGTACCTCATGGGGCTGAATTTGTGAGGTTTTCACATATTAACCATGTATTCTATTTGAGCTACCACCCAGATAATCACCCCCCCAAAAATTATAAACTCTTATATAAACAAGTTCAAACTTCCTTTTATCTGGCAATGTATTTTGCTTTAAGCAAATAAATATTAAATCTACTGTAGTCAGATATAATACATTTGCATCTTAATTACTGACAATATTATGCAGCTCATAATATATATATATATATATTTACATACTGAAATGTAATGTATTTCGACTATTAATTGGCAACCAAGACTGCAATTCATCTCTCTTATGTCAAAAAAAGTTAGGGATGGGAAATTATACAAAATCTGTCTTTAAATTATCTAAATACTCGAAAATTTGTTTTAAACTTGAGTTCCTTTCTGTTATAGTCAAAAAGGCCAATTTAAAAGATTTTTCTGACTTTTTAATCTACTGTATAATATATACTTATTTTCTACTTGTGTTTTAATTGAGTTTTGTATAAAAATTTATAAAAAAGAGTAATTGCTTTATAATCATGTCTAGGGTATTTTATCAATGTTTTTATATTTGTGTGTCAAAAATTTATGTGTATCTTTCGTTAATAATGTATTCATTATTTCTCTTAACATTTCATTCCAATTTATAGTGAGCACTCTGAAATTGGATCGCATGTATAAGTCAAAATATCTGTCACTTGGAACAAAGATGCAGTCAATTCATTTAAGGTATTGTCTAAACTGAAACATATTATAATTTGCCAGGTTTCTCATTGTATCTTGACATCTTGCCATTTATCATTATCTTATGTTTATACTTTTTTTGCCAAATCATTGTCCATTAAACTGTATTAGGTTGAGAGTCAATTTGGATTCATTCTGAAAGTCAACATTCACAAGATGTTTCTTGATATGTTTGTTTTACTTGAATAAAATATTAACTTTTTTCATTTTTAGTTATTAAATTTATTTGATAAAAGCTAACTTTCAGAAGTTAAAATAAAAACAATAGAAAAATAAAGATGTTAACCCAAATAAACGTATTTCAATTGATTATATGAGTTTACTCATAAGTTCAATGAAAATGCTAAAAATTTTTGCATAAATGAAAAAATATGTTTTGCTCATTGTAGTTTTTTTTCTGAATTTTAGTTAGTATCAGATATTAATTAAAATATTTAAATAACTAATTTTCTACGGGATGAGAATACATGAAAAAATTAAATAACAAAGTTACTTATGACCCAGAGTGTTGCTAAAATGATATTTATATGAAGAGAGATGAGATAAATATGATTAGGACACAGGGACAGTCCATTTTGAGAAATAATTTGTCTTCAGTTCTTATGCACTTAATTTTTAATATTTAGAAATACACTTAAGGCATAGAAATATTTAATTTTATAATCTAAACATTTCTTCATCAGTAGAGGAAAGAATATATTTAAGAATTGTATTCTTGAAGATGAAGGCATTATAAAGACACTTCACCTTTATCTTGCCTTCCTGTTGTTCATCAGTTTGCTCGAGTGGGCACCAGTAATGTCTCCATTCATCCCAGTTTCATGCTAGTGTATCCCTAGTGAATACAGGAACACAAAGAGCCTCAATACATTCTTTCAAGTCATGGGAATGAGGTCCATCAACGTTACTGTTCTTGGCATATTGAATACAACATGGGTAGCTTGCCAGGCTCTGCTGAGCAGGTGGGATACTCTCCGTAGCAGGTAGGCTCTGAGTTCATTCAAACATTGTGACCCATATTTGCTCTTCAGTACCCTATATGGTCCCCGGAGTCTGCAGGAAATGATCTCTCAGAGGAAAGCCAGGAGTCAGCCCTGAGTTTAGTTAGGTGTGGCCTAATATTTTGTTTTATAATAGAAGAATTTCTTCATCAGTAAGGAAAGACTATATTTAAGAATTGCATACTTGAAGCAGAAAGGCATGATAAGACAAACCAAAAAGAAAAACAAGGGGTTTACGTTATTATTATTTTTTGGGGCTATACCTGGTATTCACATTTTACTTCTGTCTCTGCATTTAGGTCTCACTCATGGTGGTGCTCAGTCTTTATTCCTGGTGGAGGTCAGGGCTTACTCTGGGCTCATCCTCTTGTCTCAGGTTAGAGTTTTCACAATCTGCACTGTTTCTTCATGCATCAAGCTCCCCACCTCCAAAAAGTCTTTCTTGAATCATCAGTCACTCATCTTCTGAAGGAGCCTTCCCACTGAATGCTTCCCTTTAACTCAGGTTTAATTACTCCTAATGGTTTGAGGCTCTTCCTGTCCCTGGAGCAAGCAGATGCCCTTGAGCTACACTTCCTTGCTACAGAATTTATGGAGATGTTACTGGTGCCTGCTCAAGCAAATCGATGAACAATGGGAAGACAGTGAGACAGTGATACAGTGAGTTTCCAGAACCATTAGCAGAGTTAGAGACCACAATGTTAAATGTTATGCCATTAATTTGCTGCTCTAAATGGTAAAGTCTTCTGATTTTCATCAACTTATCTACATTCATTTTCTGATACATGCTTTATTTAGTTTTAGTTTTGGTTTTGGACATATCTGGTAATACTCGGGGTTACTTCTTGGTCAGCACCCAAGAATTACTCCTGTTGGTCCTTGGGAGACCATAAGGAATGCAGGGCATCAAATTCTGGTAGATCATGTGCAATACAAATGCCTTAACTGCTGTCCTAATGCTCCAGCTCTGGTATATGACTTTATATCTTGCCATTTTTATTAAATGCCTATTGACTGCAATTATGTTCTGGAGATTACCTACAAGTTTCCAATATAATGGCAAATAAAGTCAACATTATCCCAATTACTAAGTTTTCTGCCTGGAGGCACTTAATTAACTTCTAAGAATTTTGACAATTAATTAATTCAAGAGAGTTAATTTAGTTAATCACTTTTGGAGAAATTTATATTTTAAATAATAAATATCCTTTTTAATTTTATTTTAATTTACTCTATCTCTAAGCCTATTGTTTCTTGTCAAATTCTTTCCCAAATCTGGGTCAATATTTTATGTGAGGATGTAAGGAGCTGGCAAAATTAAGTGATATCACCTCAGATCTCACAATCCCCTTGCTTTATAAAACCTTATATAACATGCTATGAGGACATCATAGAACTCAGGACACTTGCTGAAATTCATAAGACTTAAGCTATGGGGCCACACATTGTTTAAGAGCCTTCAATCAGAAGCTTCAGGGATGGTATGGTGGGTATGGTGTTTAACATGCACATGGCTGATCCATATGTAGTCTTCAGTATCCCATATAGTCCCTGAGTCTGCAGGGAGTAATCTCTCAGGGGAAAGCCAGGAGCCAGCCCCTCAGTTAAGTTAGGTGTGGCCTAATACAGAACGAAATCTTAATTCAATTCTAGCACATTAATTGATGAATATAAACTGGGGTTTAAATAACCCATATTTGCGGGCGCTTGCCAGCCTGGAACCCGGCATCCCATGGTCCCCGAGCACCGCCAGGAGTAATTCCTGAGGCAGAGCCAGGAGAAACCCCTGAGCACCGCCGGTGTGACCCAAAAAGCAAAAATAAATAAATAAATAAATAAATAACCCATATTGGAAGACTGAGAATTAGAAAGAATGATCACATGTATTGTCACTGGAAAATTTCATATTCACTGGTTTTTATTTTTAAACCTAAGTTTTATATTAACATAATAGAACTTGTCAGAGCATGCAAGGGTACATGGTGGAGCATATGTGAAAAAAAAAAAACTCTTCCCCTGGGGACCTAAGCGCTGATTAGAATTCTTGGTGAATGCAAGAACTTCCTTTCTAACATTATAAACAAAGATAAAAGTCTTTGCATTAGGTATATGGTTTAATTTCCAATGACAAGGAGAAGGATTGGTGGAAGGCCATTGTAACTACAGTCACATCTAAAAGAGCTACAGATAGTTTATACGGATAGGGAAAGGAAATCCCATATTGAATTGCTTTTACTGAATTAAACTTTTCATTTTGGATTCAAACCAATTACTTTTAATCCAGAATTATATTCATTGAATGCACTTAACTTATTCAATCATTCTGAGAAGAGAAATCTTAAAGTTTAACTAAAGTCACATTGATTAAACGAAAACACTTAAGTGCTAAGTTGAAATTTTGGAATAGTTATGTTACATATTTCCTACATTTTAAGACCATACATATTATAGGTTTTTGTAAGGATATGCAAATAGGAATATTTTTATCTACTAAAATATTCTTCTATAGATCTAGAGTAGAATTTCTAGTTTTATATTACCATATATCAACCTGCTCTGCCTCTTTTAAAGATGAGTCATTACCCTATAAAGTACTTTGTACAGTTTAGTGATATTTTCAAAGAGATAGTTTAGTGGTATTTTCAAAGTGAAATTTTCAAATGCTCTCTATTTTCAAGAGAGCTTTAAACCTTAAACTTTATTTATCTCTTTGAAGTGTAATTTAGGGGCCAGAGGAATAGTATAGAAAGTAGGACACTTGCCACACATGCAGCTGGCCTGAGTTCTATCCCCAACATCCCATATGGTTCCCCGAGTATATAGAGTGTGATCCTTGAATGAAAAGCCAGAATTAAGTTCTGAGTACCACTAACTATGGCTCAAACCGCCTACCCCTCAAAGAAATAATATAATGCATTTTAATGTCAGGATTACAACTTAAAGACAAACAGTATTGTGGTATGCACTTTCCTGTAAGACAACTCACAAAGGTACAGTAAAAATGATTCTTCTGCATGATGAAAATGTTAGAAACAGCTCTTAGCTGTTGTAAATAATGTTATATTTCCCCCTCCCAATTTTACCAGACACTCTAGCCTTCTGCTTACTGGTTAATTTATTAAGTGCTTTGCACAGTTTACTGATATACTAGTATCAAAGAGAGCTTTTAATCTAAAACTTTATTTATCTCTTCGAAATGTAATTAAGGAACAAAGGAATAGTATAGAAGATAGGGCACTTGCCACACATCTGAATGTTCCTTAAACTTCTCCTGTAAATCTATCTGGCATTTCTTTCCACCTGCTTATGCACTAGAATTCACCTGGACATCAATGGCCTTTTTTATGTAGATGCAACATGCCCTGTATAGCTGGATTTGTCTTTTCCAGAAATCCCTATATTTGCATGTCAGAAGCCATATGGTACACACTGCCTTGTTTCAGCAGTTGCATCCACCCCAGACCCTGGCCATAAATCAATCAAGCACCTTGGGTCTTCCGCATTTGTCAACCAGCCAACTTTCACCTGACCCCTGATCTCTGCCCACTGTTCTACTAACATTACCCATTCCGCCCATAAATATTTGTGCTCTCCTTCATCCTCTGTGAACTCACATGATCTTCTGTGATCACAGTCAGTCCATGACTCCTCTTCAGCTAGAGCTGGAGTGCAACCTCTTTGTCCATCTGTCCAAAAAAGAAAAATATCATATGGTCGATGGGAAAATCCACCAGTAAATTCATAAACCGATAATGTGAATGGGAATTCATTGCAGCAATATCCACAATAGCTAGAATGTGGAAACAACCCGAGTGCCCAAGAACAGATGTCTAGATAAATAAACGATGGTCATCAATGTGTTGGAATACAACTCGGCCGCCATAACAAATGAAGTTATGGAATTTACTTATAAATGGATGAACATGGAGAGTATCATGCTCAGGAAGTGAATCAGAGGGAGAGAGACAGAAATAATATTTGTAGGATGTAAATAAAGCATATATGAAACTAATACAAAGGGGAATGGAAATGAGGGCCAGGAGGTTTGATGCAAGGGTGAAAACTAGAGACTAGTGATGGAGGGAGGCAGGGCTAACTAGGGAAGAGAGAGAAAGAAAGAGAGAGAGAGAGAGAGAGAGAGAGAGAAAAAAATGTCTGCAATAGAGGCAGGTAGAGGAAGTTTTGACAAGGAAACTAAGGAAATTTGGTGGTTAGAAATGGTGACAAAATGGTGTTGAAACATTGTATGACTGAAACACAAACATTAACAACTTTTTATATGTGTGTCTCAAGGTTAGTCAATAATTTTTTTTTAAAAATAAAGAAAATTTCTGATTTTAATGGTTGGGGAAGTTTGCCTTAATGATGAAGTACTTCCACAGCATGAGGAGGGAGACTTAGATACATAGTTTAGCAGGCCCAAGGTGTGTCAAACAAAATAAACTATAAACAAAACATCAAGATAGATTTTATGAAAATGCCAAGAAGAGATATGTGGACTCCTTAAAGAGGTAAGAGAGAGTCAAAGTCTAGAATTCAAGGACAGTTATATGAAATTCACACTACATTTCTTAAAATGAGTCTACAATCAAGAAAGGAATGAATATTGAATAAAATGACACACCAACCAAGAATATTCTGCCCATTCAGGGTGTTACTCATTTCATATTTTCCAGAAGTCAGATAATAAAACATTTTAAGTCAAACAACAACTAAAGTTATATGCTGCATGACAGTCAGCAGTGTAAAGAATACTCATGGTCTCCCATTAAAAATAAAGTGGTACATGCCCGGTTTAGGTAGTTTTCTTGGATGTGACCAAGTCTAATTTAATCTCTAGCACCTCACAGGATTCACAAAGCACTTTCAGGGGTCACTTGAGCAGAGTTAAGAATAGCTAAAAGGACAAAGAACTGGGCACATCTCTTCGACTCCACCGTTCTCCCTGCATTACCATACGCCTCAGAGACCTGGACCCTACAAAAGCAGGATGAGAATGCTATACGGGTCTCCCATAGAGGAAGCGAAAGAGCTATGCTTGGAATATCACACCTCACTCAAGAGAAAGAAGGAATATGGAGTTCCTACCTCCATCAATGATCCAGAGCCAGGGGCGCTGTCTTCTTTGCCAAGGTGTCAAAAAGCAGATTGGCTGGACATGTAATGTGACTTGTAGAATACCGCTGGACTAGAGCCATTACCTACTGGATCCCACAGAATGTCAAAGATCATGAGGCTGCCCACCTACAAGATGGTCAGACCTCACGACTCTGAGCAAACGGTTTGAGGCTCTTGGTGTTCCTGGAGCAACCAGATGCCATTGGGCTACACTGGCATGTGACAGGGACAAATGGAAACAGTACTGGTGCCCACTCGAGCAAATCAATGAATAACGGGATGTCAAGTGATCAAGTGACCATGGCACAAGCTCAAAATTAAAGTAAAAAAACAAGCATAAAAGCAAATAAAACACACATTTATTTTAAAAAACCAGGATAGTTATACTATAGCCATTAGTGTCCAAACTAAAAAATGTAAAAATAAGTGATTGGAATGTGCAATAAAAAAAACAAATTGGTCTAGGGATCAATATATCAATGGACCTTAACTCCTAATCATATATGCGCGGAATGAACTTGGATCATAGTTTATGAAGAAATTACTAATAAAACTGAGAACATAAATTAAAGTTAACAAAATAGGAGTAAATACATTAATGTTCCATTTTGACATTGGAGAGCTCAACAGGAAGAATATCCAAAGGGAAAAGAGTCCTAAATGAGAAATTATAAGAGCTACAATTAATAGACATGTACATACATTTTTTCCTTAAAAAAACCTAAATACACAATCTTCTAAACATGGAAAATTATTAGTGATAGATCATATGTTTTTTCAATCCTGCCTAGGTATGCTGATCCAGAGACTCACAGACATGGGACAGAGCTGCTACCAGCTCTCCCTGTGCCCAGCGGCTCACGGGCGCGCAGGAGGGATGGCGGGATCTAGCCCTGGCTCACCACCCCAGAAGAGCCTCACAACAAGCCAGACGACCCCACCACTTCATCAGGGCTGCCATTTTCCACATCCAGACCTCCCTCTCATCAGAACTCCATCCAGCAGATGAGCCTATCACAGCCCGGCTAGCGTGGACGCTTGCGGCAGTGGGGTTCATCAATAAAAGTTGTATTTAGAGGTGACTACAAGTGTATGCCACCCGCACGGCAAGCCTAGCAAGCTGCCCATGTCGTATTTGATATGCCAAATACCAGTAACAATCATGTTACTTCATTCCCATGACTTAATATAATGGTTTGTGGCGCTTTATGCTCCTGGAGCGAGCAGATGCCCTTGGGTTCTACTGGCATGAGATAGGACATATGGTGACGTTACTGGAGCCCACTCAAGCAAATTGATGATGAAAGAGAAGATAGTGATAGTGATAGATCATATGTTGAACATAATCCATAAGGGTATAAATATACAAATCAATATTTTATAAGAACACAATGCCTTGACTCTAGAAATTAAATGTAAAAATAATATAGGGAAAACCTTTAGTAATTGGAAACATAACAAAATACTGTTAAATAGTTTTTAGATCAAAGAAAAAGAAATAAATGAAATATTCCTTGAGGCAAGTGAGTGTAAATATATAAACTATCAGAACTACTGGGGAATGCAAAGGGAAGTAGAAACTGGGAAGTTCACTTCCAGCATAGGGTCACAACATGAAAGAAGTAAAAGCTTAAATCCAATGACAATGTCGTATATTTTAAACAGAAAATAGCTAAACATGGATCAAAATGTAAGTAGAATTAAGAAATAATGGAAATCAGAGCAGAAGTCAATGATATAGAAAACAAAATTTAAATAGAAAAGATGAAAATAGCAACTGGCTGTTAGAATAAGAAAGATTGACATATCTTTAAGCTATTAACTAGATTCATGAGACAGACTAAAAAAGGAGAAAACCAAATAAATTGTATTAGAATTGAGAGGTGAACAATTTAAAGAGTTATATTATAAACACAAGATTCTAACTGAAGAAATAGCACACTTGGTACAGTCCTTGCCTTGTATGTGATAGACCTAGGTTTGATTTCTGTCTTTCCATTAGCTCCACCATGCTCCACCAGACATGATCTTTGATTGTGTGCACAACCAGAAGTAAGCCCAGAACAAAACTGAGTGTGGCTCTATTACCCCAACAAAGAAAGAAAAAGAAATGCAAAAAATACGATGTTACTACAAACAATTCAATTCTCTAAATTGAAAAACTTAGAAAGAACAAATAGTTTATATTTGTAAATAAGAATTTATAAATCTGTATAAACTCCAAAGATTGAATCAGCAAGCAGTAAACCAGAACAGATTATTTTGTGTAAATAAATTGAAAATTCATAATAACCTCTCGAAGAAAAAGGTCAAGGTTCAGATAGATTTACTAATGAGTAACTATCAAACTCTAAACATACATAAAGCACTCACAAGTCTCAGCAACATAAAAGACCAATAATCACATTAAGAAATGAAAGAGCAGATAAGCAGACATCAAAGAAGATGATATGTGGATAGTCAATAAGAATAGAAAATGCTATCTGGCTTTTATTATCTGCAAATAAAATTCAAAAGTAATAATTTTGAATCTCATACTCAGTTAAAATGACATATATTCAAAAGACTGGAAGCAAAATATTGGTAGGGATGTTATGAAAAGAAATTATCTTTCACTCTTCACCTATATAATTAAACTGTAAGTCATTTATAAAAGAAATGAAAGAAGATACAAGCAAATGGAATGATTTTCCATGTTCATAGATTGAAAGAGCTAATATTCTCAAAATGTCAATTCAAATCAAAGCACCATACAAATTTAGTGCAACTACAATAAATATTTTGAGGACATCATTCAAAAAATTTGAACAAACAATACTAAAATGTTTTTGGAAGCATAAAACTTCATGAATATGAAGAAATACTGAGAAAAAGAAGTTGGAAACTATACCTTTCTTAAAAATATTAACTATATTCTGGAGGTATAGTAATCAAAACAGCATGATACTGGAGTAAAGGTTTGACTGACATGCCAATGGTCAGAACAACTATACTAGTGATAAATTATCATTGTATGGATACAAATTTTAACGTTTTGATGCATAAAGTGGAGCAAAGAAAGCCTATTCAAAAAGACATGTTGAGATATCAGAACTACTTATGAAAAAGTGAAACTAGATTCATACTATGACTTTCTCACAAATATTAATTCAAAATGGATCAAATAACCTGAGATTATACCAGATATGTTAAAATACATTGAAATAAGCATAGGCAGAACTCTCATGCTCTGAACACCAATTTGGATTTTCAATTTCCTGAATTCATAGGCAAAAATAACATCAAACTTGTAATTGGTACTCTAGCTTCTTTGGGAAGTTTTAGCAAGACAAAAGATACTTGGTTTATTATAAAAATACATGACTGAAGGAAGACATTTACAAGTTACACGTCATGTAAAGGACTAACACCTAAACTATACAAAGCAGAAAGTTCAGGAACAATTACAAAACAAAAATCCATTCAAAAATGGTGAGAAGAGATGAATAGACACTCCCACAGTGAAGATATATCATGGCCAATAAATTTGTGAAAAATTGCTGGCGATAACAGATTTAGGGAAACAAATCAAAATGACAGTGAGCAAGCATCTTACTTCAATAAAAGTGCATATATTGTTAACAAAACAAGTTTTATGAGAGATGTGGTGATAGATAAACCCTCATTCACTGACCATGGGAATGTCAATTTGACCACCATGGTGATAAATCATGTGGAGATTTATCAAAATGCTTGGATGGCATTGTATTTGATACCTCAATCACTTCAATGCATCTACCCCTCCCAACAAAAACTTTAAACTTATGCATGCACACCCACGGTCACTACAGCAATTAGCACAATACCCAGGATATGTACACAACCCACATGCCCATTCCAATAAATTTGAATTAATATATAAGTTTTTGTATATATACCCAATGAAATAGTATGCATCCACAAAAAATTAGAACTTGCAGTTAGCAGTTACTCGCATTGAATTGGGAGAAATCATGCTGAATCAAAGTAAGCCAGAGGCAGAAGAACAAATACAAGATGATCCCACTCATCTGTCCTATACAGAAAAGCAAATCAAGGGTATGGATACTATCAGTTTATAGTAAATCTTGGATACTATAATATAGATCTGACATTGTAAGGTTTGGAGTAAGGAGAATGAATAGGTTGACTGGAAGTAACAAAGGAACACTAGAGGAGGGTGTCAAACACAAAGGAGTTGAAATAGTATGGAATTAAACTTCTAGGAGAAAATGTCTCTCAGAAAATAATTCCAAGGTTAACATAGTACCTTGGGCAAAGTAGTCCAAGTCTTTAAATATCAGGTCAGCAAACATGCTCCCAGGAAAGATTAGAATAGACAATAACAGAATGGGAAGTTGTTATGATTCCCACCTATACATTAAGGGTGTCTGATAATTGACTATGAAAAAATATACCAGCTTCTGTCCTTACTGTACTTGTCAGATTTTGATGAATCTATATCTGCGTTTCATGTTTCTTTACACTGAAACAATTGCTCACCCAATTGGGAGCCAGGTTGAGGGAGTGATATGTGAATAAATGGCCAAGTCATGAGTTCATGCCTGGATGCTTAGGTGGTCCTAAAGCTTGGACTGTCCTTGTGTGTTTGCTTTTTCTCTTTCTCTACACCATTCTCACCCATCAGTATGGTAGATCCAGTTTAGAATCAGTTGGGACATAAAACATATTAGTCAATGAACAAATAGTGGTGCAAGTCTGAGCGGGAAGGGCTGTCTGTCCTAAGGTAAGGAAGTGATGGAGAAGAGGGTAATGAGTACTATAGTGGTGGAGGTGTACTGTAGCTCTGGGCATAAATACAAGACTGAACACTATTATATGGTCAGTATCCTTATAACCTTAGATATAGTACAAAATAAAAATAAAAATGAAATAGAGCTGGTGAAACTTGGTCACTAAAACTTCTTTCTACTAATGATATAGCCACCACTTGTTCATATTGAAAATTTGCACATGGAAAAATATATAATTGCATTACATACTCTCTGTTCCTTGCTCTTTTAAAAATAGTTTTGATTTTAGTTTTTTCTTTATTTAAACACCAAAATTTCCAACGTTGTTCATAATATGGTTTTACAGGATTTTAATGTTATAACACTAATCCCACCACCGAGTGACCTTCTCTCCCACATTGTCCCCATTTTATCAGCTAACCCCCAATCCAGTCCCTTAGCTGCCACACAGTAATTTTTTCATATTGCTTGCTACAACCAAATGACTAATGGAATTATTTTAAATATTTTAGTGAAAAAGAACCTGTGAATTTTTTTATATCTCACCATGGGGTTTTTTAAGTCTTTGAAGATTAACTAAACTGTTCATTGCTGGTTAAGACTTCTGGACTTTGTTTTTATTTGTTGAGATCAGTTACTGGTATTTGGCATGTCAAATATGACACATGTAGCTTGCAAGACTTAGACTCATTCCCATGACTTGATTTAATGGTTTGAGGCTCTTTTATGTTCCTGGAGCAGGCAGATGCCCTTGGGCTATCTCGCATGTGGCAGGACATATTGAGTTGTTACTGGTGCCCTCTCAAGTAAATCAATGCTGTAAGGGCAGTCAAGTGATCAAGTGAGATCAGTTAGCTTATATGTTACTTTTTCAGCAAATTTGAAGTGTTCCTATAGGAATTTTGGTGCTGTAATTTATATATGTGGTGGGGTATTATACACCACGGTCTAGAAACTTCAGGATCTGTAGAACTCAGATGAGCCTGCATCTCTGCAGACTGAATGAAACCATGCAGTTAGGCTGTAGGCTATTGGTGTGGAGGCAGAGTAGGGTGGGGGGTTGCTGCCAGAGCTCCCCACAGGGCCCCACTGGCTTAACTCTGAAGGTACCCTAGAATTTTTGAGGACCTGGGGGAAATCTATGTGACCATGAATTTCAACTGCTTGGCTTTCATATCCTTGAAGATTTGCCGCAAATCTGAAGAGCAGGACTGGTAGAAGTTAGTTGAATGGTGGCAGCTATGTGAGATAGACCTGGTACCTTTAAATTGGTACCATTACATTCCTTGTCAAGGGAATGAGTTACACAGAGTTATCAATAGCATAACACCAGGAAAAATTGCAATTGAATAAAATAAATCCACATAGTAGATTCTTAAAAACATTCTCTATCCATGCTGTGAGCTAATAGGATTCCTTTTGGCTTAGCAATTCTATTTTTGGCATGGATAATACAGGTTGATGTCTTACAAAAGGCCAATAGGCTTAAATTGCCTGTGTAAAGCTGCAATCTGGAAGCACGGATCTGTTTCAAGACATGAAGCAGTACATCACACAGAGTTGCTGGAAGGGGTGTTTGCCTCTCAATTTATTGGACTTCTGATAATATTTAATTTCATGGATGTTCCTAATACACCTGTGTTAATGACATTCCCTGCTATGCCAACAGAGGGCACTCTCTTAGGAGGAAACTTTAAAAAATTTTTTTTTATTATACTACCGTGAGACATACAATTACAAAGGTGTTCATAATTGGTTCTTGGTAATACAGTATTCCAGCACCCATCCCTCCACCAGTGCCCCATTTCCACCACCAATGTACCCCACCCCCTCCCAGCCACCCCCAGGATGCCTCAATAGCAGGTACCTCAGTTTCCTCTCTTTCTCTCTCTGTCTCTCTCTGCCTCTCTCTGTATCTGCATATCTCTTAGGAGGAAACTTTATGACAATTTGTTTCCAGATGCTATACTACACTGCATCTATGAGCAAAGAGTTTTACTAATATTGTCCCTCTTTTCCAGATCAAGCTCAGTGTTAAAATGTAGAAAAGCTAACTATAGTGCCGAGGGGATAGTTCATGGGCTGAGGTTTATGCCTGGCATGCTAAGGCCCTCAGCTTTAATCTCAGCTCTGCAAGGTCTTTGATCACTGCCAGGGTAGCCCCAGAATACCAGACACACAGCCTGCCCCAGAGAATGGTCCCCTTGCGTCCCTAAGCACTTCCTGTAAAATAAAAGATGTTTATTAAAAATGAAGGGAAAAGTCACCTGCTCTTGGGCACTTGGGTTGTTTCTGAATTATGGTTATTGTGAGTAGTGTTGCAATAAACATAGATGTGCAGATGGCATTTCTTTTAGGTCCTCAGGGTATATTCCCAGAAGTAGCATTGCTGGCTCATATGGGATACCTAAATTGTTTTCCAAAAAGACTGAACCAGTCGGCATTCCCACCAACAATGAAGGAGAGTCCCTTTCTCCCTCTATCTATGCTAACACTGATTTCTTTTGTTCATTTTTATGTATGCCAGTTTCCATGGTGGGAGATGTCTCGTTGTTGTTTTGATTTGCATCTCCCTGATGAAGCAATGCAGAGCATGTTTTTCATGTGCCTGGACCATTTGTATTTCTTCTATAAGGATGTTTCTTGTCATCTTTTCTCCCTATTTTTTGATGAAATTGGATGCTTTCGAATATTAATACATTATCAGATGGGTATTGGGTAGTAGCCCTGGCCCACCACCCCAGCAGAGCCTCACAACAAGCCAGACGACCCCCCCACTCCATGAGGGCCACCATTTTCCACATCCAGACTTCCCTCTCGTCAGAACTCCACCCAGCAGAGCCTATCACAGCCCAGCTAGTACGACCACAAATGGCCATGCAGTTCATCAATAAATGCTGTATTTAGAGGTGACTACAAGAGTATGCCACCAGCATGGCAAGCATGGCAAGTTATCTGTGTCATATTTGATATGCCAAATACCAGTAACAATTATAGACCTCATTCCCATGACCTAATATAATGGTTTGAGACTCTTTATGTTCCTGGAGCAAGCAGATGCCCTTGGGCTCTACTAGCATGAGACAGGACATATGGAGATGTTACTGGTGCCTGCTTGAGCAAATTTATGATGAACGGATAGACAGTAATACAGTGGACTGTATTTGCATCTTGGTCATTGATTTTTTTTTTTGAGGTGAAGAAGGTTCTTAGTTTAATGTAGTACCGATTTGTTTATCTTTGCTTCCCCCTGGCTTGCACAGTGGTATTTCTTTCTTGAAGATTCCTTGAGCTTGAATATCATGGAGGGGTCTGTACATATTTTCTGCCCATGTATCTTGTGGATTCAAGTTGATATTGAGATTTTTAATATATTTTGAGCTGACTATTGAGTCTGTATTTATTCTAATACAGTGCTGATTTTATTACTATCACTTTGTTGTACAGTTTGAAGTTGAGGAAGGTGATGTCTCCCATTTATTTTTCTCCAGGAATGCTATAGCTATTCTTGGGTTTATTGTTCCATATATATTTTAGGAGTGTTTGATCAATTTATTTGAAAAGATGTTGTGGGTATCATTATAGGAACTTCATTGAAACTGTGTAGAGTTTTGGGGGTATTGCTATCTTGACCATGTTAATCCTCCCAATCGATAAGCAGGGTATGTTTTTATTTTCTCATTTCCTATTTTATTTCTTCAAGTAATGTTTTCTAGTTTTCTTTGTATAGGTCCTTCACTTCTTTAGTTAAACTGATTCTGAGGTACTTGTACACAGAAAACTGAGTCATCATTGTGTACAGGATTTCTTTTCCTAATATTTCTTTCATCTCTTTAACTATTTGTATAAATGAAAGCTATGGATATTAGGCATTGCTTTTGTAACCTGCCACTTTACTATACAAATATATTGTTGCCAGGAGCTTTATTGCAGATTCCAATGGAATACTATGCAGCTGTTAGGAAAAAATAAATATATTAAATTTGCTTATAAATAGACATGGAGAGTGTCATGCTGAAAAAATAAGTCACAAGAATACAGAAAAACACAGTGTACTCATTTGTGGAATATAAGACCCATAATATGAGACTAATACCCAATTACAATATAAACAAGGGCCAGGTGTGGTCCACAACTGGAAAACTGCCTCAGTGCTAGGAGAAAAGGTAGTTAGGATAGAAAAAGGACCACTATGACAAAGATTCTTGGAAATGACCATTCTGGAAAAGAACTGCATGCTGCGAGACAGAACTGAGTGTTGAAAGAAGGTAAACATGTATTCATGATAACCCTGGTGTCTGTATTGCAAACCACAGTACGCTGAAGGAGAGAGAGAGAGAAAGTGGCGCAGGCGGGAAATATGCACTGGTGGAGCGATGGGTGTTGGAAGACTGTCTGACTTAAACCTAGTCATGAATAGCATTGTAATGGTCTACCCCAAGGTGAATCAATTAAAAATATTTTAAAATAGAGAAAAATTATATTATGAAATATATTAACAAAAAACCTATTAAGACATACTTTTGTGTGCTGTTAGGGTAGATTATAATAAACCCAAACACAAAATATAGTTTTGTTCATCTTCCCTGTAAAATTAATTTTAGTGAATTAATTGAATAAGCCTGTTTTTTAATGTTTTATTATCTTTCTAAAGTATCAGGCACTAAAGAGTGTCCTTCATTAAAAAAGAATGAGTAGGTCCACTCAGGACCTAGTGTATGAGTAGTTGTATAGTTTCTGAGAAATTGCTTCCATCAGTTTAGTATTTGAAAACTGAATTTTCTTGTGATAGTTGTATATCCTCTACAAGTATCTTTATAACTTGGTTACCATTACAACTCTGCAAAAAATATGCTATTTTACTAATCACATGTTTTGTCACATTTAAGTATTCAGCCATGCTGATAGTATTTATAAGAAGATATCCAAAAAGAATTCTCATAAATTCAAATATAGTTCTGTTGAAACTTCCCTCATGAAGTTTTTCATGGTCATAAACTAAAACAGAATTTCAATTTACAGGAAGGTAGTAATTTAAAACATTCTGCTGCATCTCCAAATATTGATGTTGAAAATTAATTTTATTTATGTATTTATTTATTTTTGCTTTTTTGGGGTCACACCTGGGAGTGCTCAGGGGTTTCTCCTGGCTATGCACTCAGGAATTACTCCTGGCGGTGCTTGGGGACCATATGGGATGCGGGGGATCAAACCCGGCCGGCACAGGCTGGCAGCTTGCATGGCAAAAGCCCTACCCACTAGACTATCACTCTGGCCCAGATAATTAATTTCTATGTAAAGAAAATATTATATAAAATGTAAGATTTAGAATTGTGCTACATAGGACATAAAATATCCAAAATGTAGTCTTTATAGATAAAAGAACATTGTTTCCTTTCAATGGTGAGATTGTCATGATTTTCATTCTATAATTAGCACATGGTATGTTTATGTGATGAGTGTCTACTAAATTTGTAATAAATTAAAAAATAAAATTCATTTCTAGTGAAATACTAAATATACTAAATTGTAGAGAAGTATAAGACCCTAAATACTTTCAATAAAAAATAAAGGAATTTTAGGTACACATATGTATATGTATATGAATATGAAATATACATATGGATTAGATTAAAAATAAGCATAAAAGACAGTGATAAAAGAAGATAAATTCTAAAGGAAGAAAAAATTAAAATGATGAAGTCACTTTTTGACTTGATCATTTCAGATTGAATTGACCAAGTGGGCAATTATATAATATTATAATATATGACTTGGGAGCTTTTTGAAACATTTGCTTTATATCTGGATGATTTTTTATAAACTATTTTCATTAATATTAGGAGTGAGTTTTGAAAATAAATGATGATTATATTATAAAACATTTCATTAAAATTAAACCAGGAAATATTAGGTGATATAAACTTGAGATATAAATGATTTTAAATGTTTCATTATACTTGTGTAATATTTGTAAAACTCAAATTCTCATCCTACGGTTCCCAATGATATTATATTGATCACTTACGTCCCTAATTCATTCCTTTGAAGCTATCACCATCTTGGCAAGTGGCTTTGTCCTTTGTTACAGCATCTCTAGCAAGGATAGGAGTTTTCTCTTTTCAGTGCAGGCTGCTATCCAGTTAGAAAGATATCTAAGAATTAACAGATTATTTCACCATTCTTCTTGAAATGCCAATTACAAAAAATGGTAATACTTTAGGGGAATAATAACACTTTTTAAAGAATGTGAAAGTCTGACTCCTGACTAAACAATATTGAAGCAGTTTTACCTGGGAAGTTTTAGTGTAGTTTTAATTTTCTCTGGTTATAATGCCTTGTGTGGGTGTGTGATTGTGTGTGTGCATTTATTTTATATATACATAACTATGTCTACATCGTTTAAAAGTCACCTAAGTTTTTTAAATTGTCAAACTTATTTATGGAGAGCAGAAAGGATTAACATTTTCATGTATGTGCTTTCCCTAAAAATATGTGTGTTGCATCTTATAAGACATAAGACATGCTAAAGAGTCATGTTCCTTTCTTGTCACTTCACATATGGAATTCCACTGTAACACCACACAGCATGCAGCACTCAGTTTGTGTAGGTAGCAATCTGATATTTTGCTGAAGTGTAAATAACAACATAGTTTAACATTGTGTGCATTTGATTTCAATTCAAAATTATGGTTTGAGTGGAAAAGGTTGAATACTAGATCTTAATTCTAGTTTGTAAGTGGGCCAAAGTAGAAACTATCTCAAGTGGATCTTTCTCTTCACCTGAAACCCCTGGGCATAATTGAATTGGTGCTCAAGATGCTGTTCACCATTCAATAATGGGGCAAACTGAATAACTAACTCCATAATTTACCAGGTGTGAACAAGTCTTAGTAAATACAGTTAATTCATTTCTAAAAGTGTTAAAAGAAAGACATTAGGTAAAGTTTTTATGTAGGAAGATTTTATACATAAGGCAAACCACATCCTTTATGAATTATTTTAGTCTGGGGATGACACATTTGAATAATTGCTATTGTTTTAGAAAAATGCAAAGGTAACAGTTTATTTTATTTATCTGTATCCTATTTACAGATATTTTCTTGATTCCATGTTTATTCTTTTTAATAATAAAATAGAAGTACATTTTTCATGGGAATGAAGAACAAATAAACGAATAATCACATTTAATCTTTTACCATTGCATAAGCCAGGCACTGCTTTCTGTTTTACTGAAAAGACCCTTTTATTCAACCAACTTATCACCTTGTTTAAAACTCACAAATTTTCAAAACAAAATTGGTTTATATAGTCAAGTGAAATATATAGTGCTGTGGGTAAGGTACTTGTTTTGCAAACTGAGTCAGACCTGCCTGGGTTTGATCTATGGCACCCATATGACTCTTCAAGTCCACCAAAAGTGACCTCTGGGTGCAGTTAGTATATGACCAAATCACTGCTGAGTGCTACCCAAAAAATCAAAGCAAAACAAAACAAAAAAAGAAAGCAAAACTAAAAGAAAATTGTTGATAGTTTAATAATTTCAACAAGCCTATAGCCAAAGTGGTGCAAAATTCATATTAGTAGCATTGAATTGTTACAGTTCCATACTGTTAAGTGCTATTATTGAAAGAAAGGGGAAAGAGGAGGGGACTGACTGTTGAACAGAATATGACAAATGTAGGGAAATACTTTTTTTCTTATCAATTCTTTGTTTCTGGCTCTTAAATTATACATATGCTACCTTAACAATTATAGCTATCTTTACTTTAAGAATGTAGTTGAATAGCAATGATTTTCACAGTAGTTTTTTTTCATTCTTATAGGAAATACTCAATTTTTTGATTATACGATTTCCAATTAAAAACAGAATTAATTATAAATTTTAGATTTCCTGGAACAAGAAACAAAAGAAACATAAAACATGCTATATACATATTACATCTAACGTTTCAGTTCTTATAGTAACAGATTTTAAGTGTTTCAATTCTTATAGTAACATAATTCTGTATTCTGAATTGTTAAACTAACTGATGGATGTGTATATCCTTCAGTTATGCTTGATATATATTTTCTTCAGTTACGTTTGAATATATATAGTCAGACATAACATATATATGCACATATGTATTTACAACTATATATATGTACTAAGCTGTAAGCTGTTTGGAAACTCTTCCTAAGATAATCAGTTGCCATTAATTCTGTACTTAAAAATTTTAATTTTATTTGTATATCACAGTCGCACACAAAAATACTTATAAAATAAAAATAAATATATGGATAGATTGTATATATATATATATATAATATATATATATATGAAAAACAAGTCTGTAGTGGCAATTATTTAAAAGAGCTGAATCAGATAGTGAGATGTAGCAAGTTATGGTAACTATACAAATTGCTTATGTTGCTCTTACTCTGCGCTTAAAAAACAAACTAAACCTCCCGATTTTCCACTGTTAAAAGTCATAACGCTCTTACTATTTTTCCTTTTTTCACCCAACCTACCTCAAGTGCACTACACAAACCTTGCTCATGGAAATCAGTGACACATGACATCCTCTTTTCCTAATTAGAGATGCAACTTCCCATGTCTTTGCAGAATGCCCCTCCTACCTCTACTTCATACTTAAGCAAGTATCTCTAATACTAACCTGCTTTTTCCCTAGTTTACACCATAGTAGGATCCTGCCACAAGCCAGACTCTTCAAAACAAACCAGCAGTCCAGTTGGTTAGAAAGTCAGGAGTCTGACAACTTAAAAAAAAAAAAGACATTAAGTGCCCTTCTGGTTTGAGGACCGAGTTTAAGCTTTCAATCTGGCTATTGCTTCCTCTGTAGTCTCATGCAGTTCAGTCCCAAATTCTGTCTAATTTGTTTTTAGCATAGCTTTTCAAATGTGTACGTACATTGTTGAAGAAGGAGCAATGGTGGTTATATAATTAAAGAGTATGCTAGGACATTATAAAGTAACAATTCCCTGGATCCTGACTTTCTCTATGCAATAATTTATAAAGAAAACCAGATAAAGTATTTTAGTTTATTTACAGCAAGACACATTGTGTTTTTAATAGTTCTGTATGTTTTAAGTTAAAAAACACCATTTGAAAAAGAGATTTCATTGCTAGTTTTGGCAAAGATAAGCTTCTGTCAGTGGCAGCAGCAATTAATCTTAAAATAGATTGCTTACCTGTTATTGAGGATCAAAGTTAAGATTCATGTGGTCTCAGTTGGTTTATCGATAATGCACAGTGAGTGTTAGTTGTAAACGTAGATAAAAATAATTTAATAAATCGTGTTTATAAATGTGCTATTAGATTTTTGGTTTATTAGTTCTTTTGAAATTCCATATTTCTAACTAAAATAATTTGTGTAATTTTTGTAAGTCCAATGCTGAATAAATTTTGCTATGAAAAAAAGACCCCCATTTTAGTATTAAACCAGAAAATTAAAATCCTTTGGGACTTAAGTAGAATTTATGATTATGACATACTATGTAATTGCTATCAAATAGTGCCTTATTATATATAAGATGTTACTCTATGATCAAGGCCATTTCTTCTCCACAATTACCATTACCTCTTAAAAACAAAGTAAACTGAATTTTCAAAATTTGTCTGTAGTAAATAAAGTATTCTCCATGCCAGTATAGTTTTATTGGAAAATTTAAAAAAACATTTTATTATACCACCATGAGATAAACAATTACAAAAATGTTCATGTTTGGGTTTCGGCCATACAGTGTTCCAGCACCCATTCCTCCACCAGTGCCCATATCCCACCATCAATGTCCCCAATTCCCTCCCACCCTCCCCCCCCCCCCCTCAAAATGGAGTTCAATTTCTAGTCTTTGGAGGAGTGTCCATATAGTTTTCCAAAAAGGCTGTACCAGTCGACATACCCACCAACATTGGCTGAGAGTCCCCTTTCCCCCTCAAGTTTTTCTGGAATTTTAATGACACAATTTTATCCTATTAGCATATTTTTTGTGCTTTTATGCAATATAAAAGTAGTATTACTTGTGCTCTAAAACTATAAAAACATAAAGCTTTAAAAGACTAAAAATGACATGACATTCTTGAATTAGAGAATTTATGGACTGAGTGTGTATATTATTGAGTCAGGGTCTTCACGTTTTCTTGATAAATGATAATTTATAAAGAAGTGTGAATTGATGATGCTTTAATGAATAAAGAAATAGTGTTTTCTATCTCCAGAATAAAGTTTCTTTAGTTTTGTCTTTGTATAATATCCAATTGCATTTTTTCTCCTAAATAAGGCTCAGATATACAAACTATCTTACATTCAGAACAGAGCCAAACAATGAGTGACAGAGCCGTGAGTGGTGAGATAAAAAATACAGAATTAGGACAGAATTTAGATTGCTCAAATGTGAATGGAAGGAAACTGCTAATGAGCTAAGTCCAAAAGAAAAATCAAGTTCTTATTTTCTAATAGTAAACCAATGTGGCAAATCGCGAGCCTCAGGCAACCAAATACTAATGTCCAAGCTTGCAAAGTGGTGCAGAGAACCGATAAAGGAAGACCTCAAAGAAAGAAGAGCAGAAAAATACTGGAAGATGCAGTAGAAGCCGGGAAAAGTGTTTGCACTGCCCGCTGTCCTTCGCCAACTATAAGACCAAGATGACTGCCCTCCGACGCCCTGATGGATCTATCACACCTTCCAGAAAGGCAATGGAGAAGATTATCCATGACTTCACTCTATATCTCTTTGATAGCCACGTCCACCTGCCCACATACCAAATTCCACAGAATGGATATGTCCTTCACAATGTTCTCCCTTCTGAAATCCGACATGCCATTTTGTCGGTAAAGAAGGAAACAGCACCAGGCCCAGACAAAGTCAGAATCAAACACCTGAAGAATCTGCCATCAGTACTCATCAATACACTAGCTTGGCTCTTCACATGCTACATGTTCGAATGCAAGGTGCCCTCCCAATGGAAAACCAGCAGAACAGGTCTACTGCTCAAGAAGGGAGACATTCACAACTTGGCAACCATCGCCCCATCTGCTGTTGTCCGTCATCTACAAGCTGTTGACTCGAGTCATCCTGAACAGGATTAGCAGAACACTAGATGAAGGACAACCATGCGAGCAAGCTGGCTTCCGGAAAGGATTCAGCACAATCAACCATATCCACACAGTAACCAAGCTCTTTGAAGTTTGTAGGGAGTATAATATGCCGCTCTGTCTCACATCCATTGATTTAAAGAAAGCCTTTGACTCTGTGGAGACTGAAGCATCATCGAAGCCCTAGCCAAACAGGGCGTTCAAACCCAATACATCAAGATCCTTCATGAGCTGTATTACGGATTTACCATCAGGATCTCACCATTCTACAAGGAAGTGATCATTGATGTCAAAAGAGGGGTTTGACAGGGTGATACCATTTCACCAAAACTCTTCAGTGCCACCCTTGAGAACATCATGTGACAATTAGAATGGGAAGGAATGGGAGTGAAGATAGATGATCGGCAACTACACCACCTCTGCTTTGCAGATGATATTGTTGTAATAACACCAAGCATTAGCCAAGAGGCACAAATGCCGGCTGACTTTGACCGAGAATGTGGAAAGATTGGTCTATAACTGAATCTAAACAATTTTCATGCAAAATGAACTAGTTCCAGAGGCCCCATTCACTCTCAATGGAACCGACATCTCTGAATGCAGCAGTTATGTGTACTTAGGTAGAGAAGTCAACATGATGAATGACCTAAAACCTGAGCTGTGCAGGAGGAAGAGAGCACCATGGAATGCCTTCAACGGCTAAGAGGACAAAGAACCTCTGGCTTCTGGCATATCTCTTCGACTCCCCTGTTCTCCCTGAATTAACATAAGCCTCAGAGAGCTGGGCCCTATGAAAGCAGGATGAGAATGCTATTCCGGTCTCCCAGAGAGGAATCGAAAGAGCTATGCTTGGAATAGCATGCCTCACTCAAGTGAGAGAAAGAATCTGGAACTCCCGCCTCCATCGCTATTCCAGAATCAGGGACCCTGTCTCGTTTGTCAAGGCATCGAAAATTAGATGGGCTGGACATGTAATACGATTTGGAGAAGACTGCTGGGCTAGAGTCATTACAGACTGGATCCCACGGGATGTCAAAAGATCACATGACCACCTACCTACAAGATGGTCAGACTTCTTTGTCATGACCATGAAGGAACAGTTTGAGGCTCTTCATATTCCTGAATCAACCAGATGCCATTGGACTACATTGGCACGTGATAGGGTCCAATGGAAATGTTACTGGCGCCCGCTTGAGCAACCCGATGAATAACGGGATTCAAGTGATCAAGTGAAGTTCATACTTACTATTAGTAAACATGTCTCAGATCAATTTGTTTCACTAATTTTATGTGCTTTTTTTCGAAATCATGCCCCAGATTGAGGAAAAAGTCATCTATGTCCAGTATGTATTTATTTCTTACAACAAAAATAAACTTCTTTCAAGTCGAATTGTCAACCCATCAAGACTTACTGCTGCTAGTCTAGGCAAGGCATCTTCAGTACTGAAAATAGACCTTATTTCCTATTAGGAACTTTTTCCCCAAAACTGTATATATATATATATATATATATATATATATATATATATATAATTGGAAGTAAACCGAGTATATATTTATATATATATATATATACTCGGTTTACTTCCAAATTGAGCATGCTAAAAAAAAGGTTGAACTATGCTCCCAACAGCTTGTTTCTCTTAACAAAACACAGCCAATTGTTTCCTATAAAGAGAGACTCTGTAAAACTGGAGGGTATATCTAGGAACTCTAATTTTCATCCCAAGAAGTTCAGCTTCTTTTTTACATATTTAGATAATCAAATCTGTTTGTTAGATTTTGTCAATATATCTTGACCAAAGTAGAAAATTGTGATTTTCTCCTTCATTTTATAGTTAGTTGTTTAAGTAAAACTGGAACATTGAAAGCATAGGTTATAGAAAAGGCAATAAATAAAAAAGATAACGTAGCTCTCTGTGATGAGTACAATTGAAAAATGCCGATTACAAACAGTTTAAGGTCAACCCCGAGAGGGCTTCTCATCAATGTCAGTCTGCTCCATGTGTTAATGGCATCTGTCCCTAGTTTTCAGACTTCCTCCAGCATCTACAAAGGCTCAAAATCCAGACTACAAAAAGGAAGCAAAAAAAAAATGTGGCTTTGTTTGAAAAATACTTTAATCCCTCTGTGATCCAATCGCTTCCTCTTTGAAATGGTATGGGATTAAATAAGCATATTCTTTATAAATAAATGAACTTTCCAAGGGTATATCAAAAGTTATCAATTATAGACATAGTTTCAGTCTAAAATCTCCTTTCCAGATTCACTAGGGACAATGCCAGTAGTCATTATGTTTCACCAAATTCAAAATTGTTATGTTTTGTGTGACAAGTATAACTTTCATTTTTAAATGTGATCTTAATATTAACTCAAAATTTACAAATGTTTTAAATAAACAGTATATCACAGGAAATATATCATATTGCATAGTATACCACCATGAGATAAATACAATTACAAAGATGTTCATAAGATGTTCATATTTGGGTTTCAGTCATACAGTGACCGAACTTAACTCTCATCTGAACTCCACCCAGCAGACCAGCCTATCCAGCCTGGCTTGTGTGGTTCATCAATAAATGCTGGATTTAGAGATGACTGCAAGAGTATGCCACCCACAAAGCAGAGCCTGGCAAGCTACCCGTGTCATATTTGATATGCCAAATACCAGTAACAATTTTAGACCTCATTCCCATGACCTGATGGAATGGTTTGAGGCTCTTTATGTTTCTGGAGCAAGCAAATGCCATTGGGCTCTACTAGTATGAGACAGGACATATGGAGATGTTACTGGTGCCCGCTCGAGCCAATCTATGATGAACGGGAATACAGTGATACAGTGATAGTATATCATAGGCAAAGATCTCTACTATAACCTGGAAATTTGTATATCTAATAACTATTGTGAGTGAACAGGTAAAATTCATGCTCAGATTGACTTGGGAAATAACTAACAGTTGAAAGATAAAAGATAGAGCCAGAGAGATAGTACAGGAGCTAATGTGTACAGGAGCCTTGTATGTGACTAATGCCTATTTTGATCCCAGACACCACAAATGGGTTCCACCAGTACCCAGCACTACCAGGAATAAATACAGAGAGGTGAATAATACTTAAGCAACTCAGATGTATTTTTCAAACACACAAACAAAAATGGAATTAAAGAGATAAAAGATAGGACATAAGATGTTGGATCACAGCCTAATTTCTACTATGTACTGTATTGCATGAATTTTCATCTTCAGATATGTATACTATTTGACCTCTCTGGCTGAAAGACTCATTATATATTTGATAGTGTGGAGTGTGGATGTTCCTACTTCTTCTAGGAGTTAGATTTTGTATCTCAGCCATCTCCATGTCTTTCACTTATAGGAGCTCTAAAATTACAAGTTATTAGCCTCTAGAATTAGAAATTTATCCTGTGTGCATATTTCTGGTTACCTCCTTTCATTCCAAATAATCCACAGAAGGTGGGGCCTGTTTCAAGGGTAAAGTTATTTCAATAGCTCTTTGCTTCAATATCTACCCTTGTGAACCTTTGGGATTCTACTCAGGAAATATTGGATATAGCACCCAAGCATGCACAAAAAAAATGTAGCTCTGGAAAACTAATTGCTGGCTGTGAATTTTAGCCCATTTTCTCACTTACTAACTGTGATGCCTATGGAACTATTTGTATGCTCTGGCCTCTTATTTAAACTATTGTAAGACAGCTTCATCATGTTGACTTCAAAGGCATTGAAGAAATAACTAAAAGGACAAAGAACCTCCGGCTCTTGGGCACATCTCTTCCATTCCACCATTCTCCCTGCATTAACATATATTTTGTAGGGCCTCAGAGACCCGGGCCCTACGAAAAGCAGGATGAGAATGCTATTCGGGTCTCCCAGAGAGGAGTCAAAAGAGCTATGCTTGGAATATCACACCTCACTCAAGTGAGAGAAAGGAATCGGAGTTCTAACCTCCGTCGCTATTCCAGAATCAGGGATGCTGTCTCGCTTGCCAAGGCATCGAAAATCAGATGGGCTGGACATATAATGCAATTTGGAGACAACCGCTGGACTAGAGCCCTTACCGACTAGATCCCACAGGATGTCAATGGATCATGTGGCCGCCCACCTACAAGATGGTCAGACTTCCTTGTCAAGACCCTGAAGGAACAGTTTGAGGCTCTTCATATTCCTTAATCAACCAGATGCCATTGGGCTACATTGGCACGTGATAGGGTCCAATGGAAATGTTACTGGCGCCTGCTCGAGCAAGTCGATGAATAACGGGATTCAAGTGATCAAGTGATCAAGTGATCAAGATAGCTTTGCAGTAAGTAATAGCTTTGAAGAGTTTCAGTGACATGGGTTTAAAATAGTTAGCACTGGGGCGGGGGAACGTAAAAAAATAGTTATCACTGTAATTAACTGTGGAAGTTCTCCTAACATGTAACTGACACCTTCTAAAAGAGTAAAAAGAAATCACTGTTTTGGTGGTACTTCCCAATACTGTAATCCCTTTTGACCTTCTTCTTTAGTCCAATGATCGTGAAATATAATGGCTTATATAATGGCTTATATTTGTTGTTCGACAAATACAATAATATTTGTTGAACAACAGTGATTAGAGTCTATCTTCTAATCTCAGAAAAGTAACACTGGGGAAATTGTTTCTAAAATATTATTAATTTTGTAGATTTCTTCTCCAAACAGAAACATGTCTCTCATGTCTTTTCCTTTCACTAAAGGGAAACATAAGCTAGAATCAGAACTCATCTGGCATTTCTGAATGCATAGACATGTGCTCAACATTGACTAGACAGCCGTACTTTAACTGTAGTTGACTAGTTCTTATAACGTTGGTTTATGTCCTTCAAAAGCAGTCACACAAAAAGTTTATTTGATTTTATTATATATATGTTTTAAAAGTGCCCAGAAAGCCATTTTGTGTGAAAAATTTCTCTTTCCTTTTTACATTAATTATTATTTAGAAATACAATTGTATTTTTTCAAAGTGGCAATTTAGTCTACAGTCAGCCATTCCCTATAAATACAGGGAGTGTATTATAATGTCTTAGACTATGTCAAAATTGAAAAGGAAATAAACTACATCAAATCATTTTAGCTTTTGTAAAGTATTTATAAAGAAATACTAATATTTATTATATCAGAAATATATGAAGTGACAAATATTACCATTTAAACATTTTTACAAAAGACAGCCTAAATGAGAGTTAATCACAGATAAATACTGGGGACATCCAATCAAAAATTATGTTGAAAACTAAGTCTTGAAAGTGTTTTTTCTTCTAATATATCCCTTTCTTCTCTTCACTTTAAATATATTTTCATATTTCTGCTATTAGGGTTGAGTAAAATTGCATCTTAATGGGATTTGAGAAAAAAATAAAATAAAAATTCACAAATTCTTATATGAATTTTGTATAAATTGTACAAAAGAGAAATTTCTTTGTAAAGGATATTTTGTGTTTAACTAGTTCATAATGAACTCCCTGTGTGTTACTGATGAGATTTAGAACAAAAGCAAACCAAATGAGAGCAGAGAATTGTGAGTTTATGGAGGTAATCCCTAAGGGATAAATGATGGAACTATGCACTACTACTGAGAATATGATTTCAGGGAAGTTTTCAAATTAATATATGTCAGCATTTTTTACCATCATGAGAATATGTTTCATGTGTCCGATTGGCTTTGATTATAAATAACTAAATAAGTGAAACCAAAAATATGTGAATAAGATGACTTTATCCAAAGTTTGAGATTAATTGTCTTAAATATACTTAAAACAGTTAACATTTGTATAGAAATTTAAATATGAGTCATAGTCCACTTAGATAAATAAATTGTGTCAGAAATCTACTGAATTTGAATAATATAATTTAAATGTTTGTGTTTAAATCCAATGATTAAGTTTGGGTACAAACAAAGTTAAATGAGATGGATATGACCTTTGTTGGTGCGTATTTCTCCCTCCAAAAATCAAGGTTAGTATCTGGCTAACTCCAGTCCTTATTCTCACAATATTGCCCTCTCAGAAATAGTGCCCTTATGAAATTAGGGCCCTTATCTTCTTATTTTATTTTTAGGTTACATATGACTTATTAGGATCTATTCCTGGTTCTGTGCTCATGGATCACTACTGGCAGTTCTTGGGGAATCATATGAGGTAGTTGGATCTTATTTGGGGTTATTTGCACGTTAGGGGCACATATTTCCACTGTACTTTTCTTCTACCCTAAGTAGTCTTTAGATTTTTTTAAAACTATAGTAAAGGTTCTGGAATGATAGTATAGTAGGTAGGCATTTGCCTTACATGCAGCTGATCCCCAATATCCTATATTTTCCACTGAGCTCTGCAAGATTTATTTCCTGAATTCAGAAGCAGGAATAACTCCTGAGCATTGTCATGTGTGACCCCCAAACAAACAAATAAAAACAAAAATACAAATATAGTATAGTCTTATTTTAATTCAACCTCTTTTTTTAATTTTTTATTATACCACCGTGAGACATACAGTTACAAAGGTGTTCATAATTGGTTCTTGGTAGTACAGTATACCAACACCCATCCCTCCACCAGTGCCCCAATTCCACAACTAATGTACCCTACCCACTCTCGCCCACCCCCAGCTGCCTCAATAGCAGGTACCCCAGTATCCTCTCTTTCACTCTCTGTCTCTCTCTGTCTCTGCATCTCTCTCCCTCTTCTTTTACACATTGTGGCTAGCCCTGTAGATATTTAGAGTTTATCACTTAAGTCTCTTTGTGTATATTCAATGGTGAGTTTTAATCTGCCATTACCATTTCCCACATTTAGTAAAACACTGGTATCTATTTATATTCTATTAATGAATGCAGTCATTCTATATCTGTCCTTTTCCTTCTGACTAATTTTACTCAGCATGAAAGTCTCCATGTCCATCCATTTGCAGGTATATTTCATAATTTCATCTTTTCTGACAGCCGCATAGTATTCCATAGTGTAGATGAACCACATTTTCTTTAGCCAGTCCTCTGTTCTCGGGCATTTAGGTTGTTTACAGATTCTAGCTATAGTGAATAGCACAGAGATGAATAAAGAAGTACAGATAGTGTTTCTGCTATGTGTTTTTTGGTCTATCGGGTATATTCCCAGGAGTGCTATTGCTGGATCAAATGGGAGCTCAACACCTAGTTTTCGGAGGAATGCCCATATTGTTTTCCAAAAGGGGCTGGGCCAGCCGGCACTCCCACCAACAGTGGATGAGAGTCCCTTTTCCCCACATCCACGCCAGCACCTATATCGAAGATTAAGTGGTTGTATATTTGAGAGTGTGTTTCAGGATATTCAGTTCTAGTCCATAGGTCTACGGGTCTGTCTCTTTATACCAATTACGAGGCACATATCACCCTGATACCCAAAGCAGACAGAGATGTCACAAAAAAGGAAAACTACAGACCAATCTTCCTGATGAACACAGATGCTAAGATCTTCAACAAAATACTAGCAAATAGAATACAAAGAGTCATCAAAAAGATTATACACCATGACCAAGTGGGATTCATCCCGGGAATGCAAGGATGGTTCAACATCCGCAAGTCAATCAACATAATACATCATATCAACAAAAAGGAAAAATAAAAACCATATGATCATATCAATAGATGAAGAGAAGACATTTGACAAGATTCATGATAAAAGCTCTCCGTAAAATGGGGATTGAAGGAACGTTCCTCAAGATAATCCAGGCCATCTACTACAAGCCCACAACGAGCATCATTCTCAATGGGGAAAAACTGAAAGCCTTCCCCTTAAGATCTGGGACAAGACAAGGCTGTCCACTCTCACCACTTCTATTCAATATAGTACTGGAAGTACTTGCCATAGCAATCAGGGAAGAAAAAGGCATTAAGGGCATCCGGATAGGAAGGGAAGAAGCCAAGTTATCACTATTTGCATATGACATGATATTATACCTAGAAACCCCAAAACTCTCTACCAAGAGGCTCCTAGAAATAATACATTCCTATAGAAAAGTGGCAGGGTACAAAATCAATACCCAAAATCAATGGCCTTCCTATATGCAAACAGCAAAAGAGAAGAAAGGGACATTAAAGAAACTATCCCGTTCACAATTGTGCCACAGAAAATCAAATACCTAGGAATCAGTTTGACAAAATGTAAAGGATCTCTACAAAGAAAACTACAAAACGTTACTTCACGAAATAAAAAAAAGACCTGAGGAAATGGAGACACATTCCCTGCTCATGGATTGGAAGGATTAACATTAGCAACATGGTAATACTCACTGTCACTGTCACTGTCTTCCCGTTCATCATCAATTTGCTCGAGCGGGCCCCAGTAACATCTCCAAATATCCTGTCTCATGCTAGTAGAACCCAAGGGCATCTGCTTGCCTCAGGAACATAAAGAGCCTCAATTCATTTCGGAATAAGGTCTATAATTGTTACTGGTATTTGGCATATCAAATACAACACGGGTAGCTTGCCAGGCTCTGCCATGCAGGTAGCATACTCTTGTAGTCATCTCTCTAAGTCCAGCATTTGTTGATGAACCGCACTGCCGCTTGCAGTCACAGCCGGGCTGTGATAGGCTGTTCTGCTGGGTGGAGTTCTGACGAGAGAGAAGTCCGGATGTGGAAAATGGAGGCCCTCATGGAGTGGAGGGTCATCTGGCTTGTTGCAAGGCTCTGCTGGGGTGGCTGGCCAGGGCTAGAACCTGCCATCCCTCCTGAGCACCTCGTGAGGGGCTGGGCACAGGGAGAGCCAGTAGCAGCTCTGCCCCCAAGTCTGTGAGTCTCTCATAGGTAATACTCCCTAGAGCTTTATACAGATCCAATGTGGTCCCTATAAAGATACCCATGATGTTCTTCAAAGAAATTGAACAAACATTCCTAAAATTTGTATGGAATAATAAAACCCCACAAATACCTAAAGCAATCCTTGGGAAAAAGAAGATGGGAGTTATCACTTTCCCCAACCTCAAGCTCTACTACAGAGCAGTTGTAATCAACCTCTTTTTAAAACAGTATACTGTTTTGCAAATGCTTTTTGCACCTGTAGTTAAAATGGATTTATTTATATATTTTGACCACATATGAAGTGTGGCATTTTTTTTTAAATCATCATTTTATAATGAAGTATTTTGATTGTTGAGGCCTGAGCAGTCCTGGCACCCAGAGGCCAGCACTGGGTCATTTGCTTGGTTGACCGGAGGGGCTGATCACTGCTTGCGGACACCCATTTAGCCCCACTCCCTGGTTGAAAGTTCAGGAGACCGCCCGAAACTCTTTAGTTGTACCAAGAAACCAGGAAAATCACGAAGTGAAGAAAAGAAGATCCACTGCCACGAACGTTAGAATAAAAAGGTAATAAAAAGGGGCCGGAGCGATAGTCCAGCGGGTAAGGCATTTGCCTTGCATGCGGCCGGCCTGTGCTGGAGCGGGTTCGATCCCTGGCATCCCATATGGTCCCTGAGCACCACCAGGAGTAATTCCTGAGTGCAGATCCAGGAGAAACCCCTGAGCATTGAAAGAAAAAAAAAGAAAAAAAGAAAAAGAAAAAAAGAATAAAAAGGTAATAAATTATCTGACAAGAACATTTTATTTTATTTATTTATTTATTTATTTGTTTATAAATAAATAAATAATTTATTTATTTATAATAAATGCCCTCCTCCATGGCAGGTTGGGAAAGAGATACAGTGATTTTGAATGTTGAACTACACAGTGGGAACTCTGAATTAAAATACTTTAAATATTTATCAACACACTTTGATTGTTTTCAGGAAGCATAACAAGTTGTGCTCAGAAATAGCTCCTGCTGAGCCTGGGATCATATTTGTTGGCGGAGATTGAACATGACACAAGCAAGGTATCAAAAATTTGGTATCAAAAATTTGGTATCAAATTGGGTCACACCGGGCGAAGCTCAGGGGTTACTCCTGTCTCTGCACTCAGGAATTACTCCTGGCGGTGATCGAGGGACCATGTGGGATGCAGGTGATCGAACCCGGGCCGGCGCAGGCCAGGCCGCGGCAAGGCAAACGCCCTACACGCTGGGCTATCGCCCGGCCCTGACAAGATCATTTTAATCTGTCATCATCAATAGATGTTGGAGATCAGCGGTGACTATAAGAGTATGCCACCTGCAGGGCAGAGCCTGGCAAGCTACCCGTGTCATATTTGATATGCCAAATACCGGTAGCAATTATAGACCTCATTCCCATGACCTGATGGAATAGTTTTAGGCTCTTTATGTTCCTGGAGCAAGCAGATACCCTTGGGCTCTACTTGCATGAGACAGGACATATGGAGATGTTACTGGCGCCAGCTCGAGCAAATCAATGATGAACGGGAAGACAGTGATACAGTGATTTTTTTTTTTGCATCTTCATTTTTAAAATTTTTTTTTTTAGTTTTACCATTACAAAGATATACAATTAAAAAGTTCATATTTGGGTTTTGGTCATACAGTGTTCCAGCACCCATCCCGCCACCAGTGCCCATCTCCCACCACCGACGTCCCCGGTTCCTTCCCCCCTCCCCCAGCCCTCCTCCATGGCAGGTTGGGAAAGAGATACAGTGATTTTGAATGTTGAACTACACAGTGGGAACTCTGAATTAAAATACTTTAAATATTTATCGACACACTTTGATTGTTTTCAGGAAGCATAACAAGTTGTGCTCAGAAATAGCTCCTGCTGAGCCTGGGATCATATTTGTTGGCGGAGATTGAACATGACACAAGCAAGATAAGTGCAGAGGCAGGATTTTTGACCAATCTCTTGGTATCAAAAATCAAAAATTTGGTATCAAATTCATTTGATGCCAAATAAATTATTTGGTATCACTATTCCTCAAACTTATTTTTAATGCTAGCACACATCACTGGTGGCTCAGACTTAAATATTACTTGTAACACAAATTGCAGAACAAGTATTAATACACTACAGTGCCATAATTTTTACATACTTTTTGCATACCTCATGGTGATTCAATTTAAGAAGTAAAATAATAATAAAATAAGAATCTTGCATTTGTTGAAATCACTATCACTATCACTATCTTCCCGTTAATCATCTATTTGCTAGGCGGGCACCAGTAATATCTCCATATGTCCTGTCTCATGCTGTAGAACCCAAAGGCATCCGCTGCCCAGGAACATAAAGAGCCTCAAACTTATATTAGGTCACGGGAAGACCTAATATAATGTTACTGGTATTTGGCATTCAAATACTCACGAGCACCGGCTTGCCGTGGGTGGCATACTGTTGTAGTCACCTCTAAATAAAGCATTAAAAAACTGCTGCAAAACTGCTGCAATTTGTTGAAATAAAATTATAAAAAAAAGGAGATATACCCAGCACACAGGTAAGATGCGCTTACCTGCAGTAGCATATCTCTGGACCCAAGAGACTTTTAAAGAATAGGGAATGGTTATAGAAACTTTACCTTAATTTTGTATCTTGCAACCTCTTATATGCTATTAAGAGATGTGGTTTAGTGGATCATGCTGTGAAAGTCAGGTTTATATTTGTTTTGACAACTTATTTTAGAGTCCCCTTTCTCCTTCATGCTATTCCTTCTACCTTATTTGCTTCTCCATCCTATTCTCTTCCATTTTGATTTCACTATTCCTCAAACTTATTTTTTAAAGCTCGCACACATCACTGGTGGCTCACACTTAAATATGACTTGTAACACAAATTGCAGAACAAGTATTAATATGCTACAGTGCCATAAGTTTTACATAGACACTTTGAAATTACTAAAGTCATAGAAATTTATTTAGTTACAAAAATTTATTGAAATCTTTCAGAGAATCCTAAAACCTTCAAATAAACCATTTGTATATCAAGAGTTGTCATTGCCATGTGGTATTAGGTACAGACATTTTCTGGTCATTGCCATGTGGTATTAGGTACAGACATGTTCTGGTATGTAGCAAAATATAGATACTCATTAGATAACCTGTTCTTGACATTTTGCTTGAGTAGTATTGCCTAATATATAATAATGAATTAATAAAAATGAATGAATTTATTCATACAAGGAGTGGCATACACTGAGATTCACACAATGACTGAATCAGCTGTATATTTGGTTTTGTCATTAAAGCTAGTAAAATCATTTGTTCTTATATGACTATTTCAAAGGACAAATGACTGAGAGACAGCTCTACAGGCAGATGAGAGAGATCAGGCTTTGCATGTGATTCTTGGTTTAGTATCCAACACACCCGTAGAACAGACTGAGGTTTTGTGTTAGTGTGGGGGGTGATGATTAAAGGGACTGATCAAAAGGTGCCAGGTGGGAAACTGGGAAATTGTTGATGGGAAATGTAGACTGGTGAAGGGATTGGTATTGAAACATTCTATCACTGAAACCTAATCATGAAAACTTTGTAAATGCGTACCTCATGGTGATTCAATTTAAAAAGTAAAATAAAAATAAAATAAGTACCTTGCATTTGTTGAAATAAAATTGAAAAAAAAAGAGATATCTCCAGCACACCTTATTCTCCAAATATCATATAATCTTGAGCTCAGAGTCAATAAAAGACTCTATATACCACCAGTTATGGCCCCAAAATAAAACAATAAACATACAAAAACAAAAAGAGAAGTACTTTTTTTGCTGAGAATAAAAACCAATAATCCAGTCTTGTTAAGTTTTTAATACATTATAAAGATGTTTAAAAGACATCTATAGTTAATTGAATACCCATCAAGCAGATCTTATTTTTATACTTAAATATGCTGTTCTTATATTTATCTCTTTTAATAAATATTTTACTTATATTTAGTGTGTCCCTGTATCACTGTCTTCCTCCGTTCATCATCGATTTGCTCGAGCGGGCACCAGTAACATCTCCATATGTCCTGTCTCATGCAAGTAGAGCCCCAGGGCACCTGCTTGCTCAAGGAACATAAAGAGCCACAAACCATTCCATCAGGTCATGTGAATGAGGTCTATAATTGTTACTGGTATTTGTCATATCATATTAAATATGACATGGTAGCTTGCCAGGCTTTGCTGTGCGCTGTAGCATACTCTTGTAGTCATCTCTAAATCCAGCATTTATTGATGAACTGTGTGGCCGCGTGCGAGCCAGGCTGTGATAGGCTGGTCTGCTGGGCGGAGTTCTGATGAGGGGGAAGTCCGGATGTGGAAAATGGAGGCCCTCATGGAGTGGGGGCTCATCTGGCTTGTTGTGAGGCTCTGCTGGGGTGGCGGGCCAGGGCTAGAAACCGCCATCCCTCCAGGGCGTCTCATGAGCAGCTGGGCACAGGGAGAGCCAGTATCAGCTCTGCCCCATGTCTGAGTCTCTCAGTGTGTGTCCCCACTTATAGTTAATTATATTTATTGTGGCTGTGCTTATATTTACTTATATGTAACTTTTATTGTTTTATTATGTTCAGTGGCCCAACCCAAATTTTAATGTCTTTTAACAATAATGGCTTAATAAAATAAAATATGATTGTTCAATATCAGAATGCTACTTTTACTAATACTATTTTGGCACCACAGCCACTGGAAATTACAGACTTGCAGAGAAAGAAATCTACTTTAAATGTACAAAAAATGTAAAAATTTTACTACTTACTGAAACTTCAAGAATTATATTTAAAAGGTGTATTAATATTGCTACTTTTGACCTAATCTTTCATTGCTATAATAATTGTTTGACTATAAAATTTACAAAATCATGTTATTCCCACGATTGCATGAGTACTTTCTTAATCCATTTCATTACTTCAAAGTAACAGAAGCATAATGGAAAATATTAATAAAAGAATATTCTGTAGGAATGCAAATCATTCACCTTTATTAGATTCTAATTTTATACAAGTCACAGAGTGGTATAAGTTCTGAACCATGCAGAAACAAAATGCCATTAAGATGTTTCACATTACCAACAGAAAACAGAAAATGTAAACCACATCCATACTTCCTCTATATCATTTGCAATTAATAAATAGTGAGTCAAATTCTTGTTTTATTTTTTTCCTTATGAAAAATATACATTAGCAATCAGATGTTTCTGTGTTATCGACTGGGGATTGACTCATGTTGAAATTCACAATCATGGAACTTGTATGGAAATTTCTATCCCCCAATTATAAGAGAATAATGCATATGCTTTCATGTCATATGCATATGCTTATGACCAGAGCTAGAGTTTTTTCATTATATTGGATTTTGGTGGTAGAGCTATTGTACTATTAAAACCCTTTTTGGAACTGTGCCAGACTCATGAGATTTCATCTGTTCCCTGGCGTCATCAGAGGTAGAAGAGAACTTCTGTCCTGATACTGTCGGGGACTTCAGAGGTTCCCCAACACATATGAATGTACATTTTGTTAATAAATTTTATCTTCTATGTATTTTGAATATGTTTATGAATATAAATTTGTTTCCTGATGCATCAGCAGACTTAAGACATTCCTTTCCCCTAAAGAGCACTTCTATCACACTATTTCAATATTATTCAAATTAATTTAATCATATTGAATTATTAAATTGAAGTCAATAATTAATGAGAATGAAAAACCTTCATTTATAACACTATGCAGCTATATATTTTTATAATTTACTTTGAATCATAGATACTTAAAAGAATATCATGCAGTTAACAGAAGAAAGTTGAAACTTGCAAAACCATCTAGTAACATACGCCATCACTTTTTTCATACCAGCAGAACTGTATCTATTCAGTATTATCATATGTGAAACCCCAAAATTTGAACCAAATGTAAAGTATAGATCTTCTTATTTAAGGGAATGGAAAACACAGGATGACATCACTTACATGTGATAGTTAGAATAAAAGGATATTGGAATGCGATCATTTAAAGGGATTATGCCTAGATAACCCTTAGCCTCAGGGATGAAAAAGAAAACAAAGACAGGGGGAGAGGAAAAAGCAATTGTTGGGTCAGTGTTTTGAGTATTAAGGTACATTGGTTATGGTAAGAGTGATAGAGTGATGGATAAAAATGATGGAAAAATGATGGAGTCATGATTTCAGCTCTCATGATTACTCTGCAGTGAATCAACAAACACCACAGTAAACAACACTGAGATCATGTGATCCTAACTTTAATAAACCAAGATAAAAAGGTAGTCAACAACACTGAAATCATGAAACCCAAATTTTAATAACCCAACTTAATAAGGTGCCTGTCGAAAAGGCATGCTAGAAGTAAAGGGAATCTGGAAAGGAACCTTGTGAACACAGTTGGAAGAACATGACTCTGGTTGTGGGATCAATGCTGCACTATTGTATATCTAAAACCCCTCTATAAATTACTTTCTAATTCACAATACTTGAATAAAAAATATGTCCCCCTCTAAAGCAAATAGCTTTGTCACATCTTACACTGCAGAACTCTACTGTTCCTTAGAGCAAGTTTAATGAATGCTTGACCTAATTAATTTGCCATATAGTCATACTATCTCTTCTGTAATAATTTTAAAAACAGTTGCATGAAATATAAGAAAGAGCATGTATTTTGGAGATAAATAATAAATTCCTCATATTAACCTGCAAAGTACCATTTCCCCATTAACTTATTTGTCTTATGAATAAGTTATTTTCTTTGTTGATTTTATGAGTCCAGATAATTGAAGAAATATCAATATAGATATAGTACATAATAGTTCTATGATTGATATCACTAGGGGTAAACTAAACACCAAAGAGTGCTCATATTTGCCTTCTAGTCTAGTGAGGTATATTCTGTCTTCTGCTTTGATCTCTCTGGGTGACACTGTGATTAGGAGTCCTAGTAACTTTGGTTGTAGCCATGAGCAAAATAAAGGCATACAGAAAACGTAAAATGAATTTTTTCATCTTTGAAAAGTGATGAATAAATCATCTCCAACAATATACAGAGAATCTAATATTTTCTACTCCTTGGGATATGACTATCAAAACCAAGCTCAAAATAGGGGTACTGGAATGGTTAATAAACAAAACAAGTGGAACTAGTTTGGAGCATCAAAAAATTCAAAGTTAAGACTATGTGAAAAGAAAAAGTAATTCAAAGACGGCTTTATTCCAAACATATGAAATGCATTTATTTTGATATATTTCAATTATTTTGAAACCATTGTCATTATGAGTCTAAAATAATCATATGAAACCTTCAGGTCCATATAGCTATCAATAATTATATTTGCCCCTCAGTTGTTTTGGGTAGCACCTCACAATTGGATTCTCAGTTAATTGCTTTTCAATCTGTAGCAATAACATTGCTTCTAATACTAGACTTCTAATCTGTCCCCATGGCTTTCGACTTCTATAAATTTTAAATCAGTTTAATATAATCAAGTTACATTATATTTACTGTTCTGCTGTCAATGCTTTGGAATGAATGAGGTTGGAAGTTGATTTCAGATTACAAAATATACTAATACAAAAAGTTGTCAGAATTTAACTATTGAAAGCTGAGTTAAGAGAATGCTGAATGTAATTCTATGATAGAAGTCCTTCCATACCTGTTTGAGGCCCTAAATATGACCCCAGATAATCACTTATAACAAGTCATATTCCCAAGCACTATTCAAAGAGAAGTGCAAGCCTTACCACCATAACAAGTGAGCAAACCTGACACTCCAACTAGAGTATCACTCAAAATACTGCCACTACAACAACAATATCAACACATCTCACTGGAAGAGACAATGCACATTAGAAAAAAAGAAAGAAAATATATATAAAATTTTTCACTAGAAAATACTGAAATTACAGTAATCTCACACCCATGTGTAATGAATCATGGAGAATATGGCATTTTTCACAACATAGTACATACTAGTAATGGAGGTGGTTAGGATCATAACAGAAAAGCTGAATAATTTTGGGTGGTACTTACATATTCCATGCAGGTAATAATAGGACAAATTCATAGACTAACATCAGACAACATGAATTAATTTTTTTCCAATAGCTCAATCTCTTTTCCTAGAAAGTATGTTTTTATGTTTTGTTTTAAAATTACATTATGTATATGAATTTTAGCATAATTTAGGGGTATATAAAGATATTCATTATATTCTCTGGATAAGAATTTTAAATTATTTAATGATGTAGATATCCATATTGTGACAAAACAAGTCTACAGTCACCATGGTTTCTATTATTAACATCATGTATGCTTTTGTTTGTTTACACATTTTTTAAATATCACAGTGTTTGCTGTGTTTCACTCTAAAAAGTTGAATTTGAGGACATTTTTGTTTTGTCACATGTAATCTTATAATGGACAAGTTTTGCTTTATTAATTAAAGTTAAACATAGAGTTCACAATAGCAAGAAACACTTAGATATATAAAATTATAAATAAGTGTGAAATGATACATTGTCTCATATTTAAAGTCTTCACAATTACATACATAAGATGAAACAATTTCCAAGGAATATCATGAAATAGAATAGAATTCAATCTTCAATGACACAGGAGTTGTACTGAGAAAGCAGAGACAGCCTGATACAGTAAAATCACTGTATTAAGTGCTTTCCAATTGTTCAGTGCAATGCTAAGATAATATCTCAATTAAGATAGAAATACCTCAATTTTTGAAATCTAGAATTATCAACTTTAAAGTTGATAGACATGATCTCAATGTTATCACAAATGCTATATGCTAGCATTCTATTATAACATCACCTTCTTATAGATAAGCAATCTGAGGAGTGTCAGAAATATATTCTCCAAGGTTTTTCAGGTATTGGGTAATAAAGCATGAATTCAAAACCCAGAAATTTGAGTCTAGAAAGTCACTATTAGCACTTTTAATACTAACTAATATTTTCTTAAGCAAAAAATTAAATTGCTGCACTTCAGTTTTACTTGAAACTGCTAGGTTATATAGCAGCTTCTTACTAGTGAGTTATTTTTATGATTAAGTTATTTTTTTTCTAGAGCGGGCATCAGTAATATCTCCATATGTCCTGTCTCATGCTAGTAGAGCCCAAGGGCATCTATTCGCTCTAGGAACATAAAGAGCCTCAAACCATTATATTAGGTCATGGGAATGAACTAATATAATTGTTACTGTTATTTGGCATATCAAATACAACACAGGCAGCTTGCCAGGCTTGCCATGCAGGTGGCATACCCTGGTAGTCACCTCAAAATTTAGCATTTATAGATGAACCATGAGGCCGCGCGAGATGGGCTGTGATAGGCTCATCTGTTGGATGGAGTTCTGATGAGAGGGAGGTCCGGATGTGGAAAATGGCGGCCGATGGAGTGGGAGGATCATCTGGCTTGTTGTGCGGCTCTGCTGGGGTGGCGGGCTAGGGCTAGAACCCGCCATCCCTCCCAGGCACCTCATGAGCGGCTGGGCACAGGGAGAGCAGGTAGCAGCTCTGCCCCGTGTCTGTAAGTCATTACTGGTGCCCGCTTTAGCAAATAGATGATCAACAGGAGGATAGTGATAGTGATAGTGATAGTGATTTTATTCTAGTTTTATATTAGAATGTCATGGAGGCATGGGAGTTAGGAAGCACCTAGAAATAATGGTGGTCACTCCCAGCGATATTCAGGGGATAACGCATGATCAGGAATCATTTGTGCTTCCAGTTGAAATGCATTGACACCAACAGGTTGAATTTTTCCCCAGTCCTTCCAATAGTATTTTATCATTTAAAATGTTAGAAGAACATTATAGAATATTTCTATTGACCCAGTGTTCTCACCTCTCATAACTGGCCTGTGTCTATTTTTTTCATTACTCCAAAATATGTTTCTTAAACTCCTATTTTAATCACTGTAGTTTATATAACAATTATTAGTATGATTTCATACATAAAACTTCTTGCAAAATGTCTCTGATATTGGGTGTCTGCTATCTTCCACAGTTATATCTTTTAATTACACTTAGAATTTGAAATCATATTCAAATTATTAAAAATGTCAAGTTTGTATTTTACCTCCATACTTTTGCCTCTATTTTACCCTCTTTTATCTTTTTTTTTCTAAGTCTACAATGGTTAAAACATAATAGAAAACTTGTCAGTGAGTTTCTAAGTCTCTATCTTAGGGAAACATGCATGGTTTAACAAAAATCATTACATCTAGGGAGCTTGACTGGTTACAGGATCATGCCTTATTTTTTTTTTAATTTAGTTATGCCAAGGGTGCTAAAATATCTTCATTATGGCATCTAGATTTTTTTTTCCCCAAGCTTTATACATACAGTGAAAATAAAAGCAATGAACTGAGTCAACCAATTAGACGGGTAGTTTAGGCTCATACAGATGAAACAACTAGTTAATTGACTTTATTATTCATTTACATCCAATTGTTTTGCCATTGAAAAGACACAGACAATATTTTTTCCCCAAAGCAATATATGCCTTTGTACATTATGAGCTAACTTTTATCTTTCAAATTAAAAAAAAAGATTAAACAAATTTTCGCGGTCTTCTCTATGTGGATAGCTGATAGTATCAGAGTTATACTGGAGTGGCAGGGAGCCACTGGGGTCCCCGACAGTATTGGGACAGAATTATTTTCTACCTTCGAGGACTCCAGGGGAATGGATGAAAACTCACAAGTCCAGCACAGCTCCATAAAGGATTTTAATAGTGCAAAGTTTCTACCACCGCAATCCACTATAATGAAAGACTCTAGCTCTGGTCAGAACTTAGATCATACAAGAGAGCCCAAGTCTCCCAACCAAAAGAGAGAATCTCACCCAAGAAGAGTCCTACCCAAAAGAAGGGAAAGAAAAGGGGGAAAAAGGGCGAGTGCCTTAAGCCAGTTCCCTTAAATACACCAAAGTAATCCTAACTGTTGACAGGGAGGGTCCTGTCAACAAAGAACCCTAAACAGAATGTAGAAGGGTGGTGCCACACCCTATTACATGTATAAGCAAAGGAGTATGCCAAGGACTAATCCCTTCTTTGGAGATGATCTCTTATGTAGAACACTGGACAGGGAGAGTAGATGGTACCCATAGGTCCTTCTTATCTGTTATCTGCTCCAGAGTGATTCTGAGTATTTTGTTCTCCATATACTGAACAGCTCATCTGCTGATGGCAAACTAGTATGATCCTTCCATAATCAAAACAGTCTCAAAATAGCCAGGGTGGCAGTCTCCTGGTAAATTCTAACTGTCCTACGCTAGGTGCAGTGGGCTTAAAGGGAGTTGTGCCCAATCCAGGTAACATAGAAGCCTTAGTAGATGTATAATAAGTCAAGTTATTCAGAGTCAAGGTGACTTCTGTAACTGACACACCCTCTATCAGTGTTTACATAGAAGAGAAAACTCATTAGAATGAACCTTGGCTTAAGAACATGTAAATAGATTAAGCTGTGAGCAAAGCTCCCAAGCTAGTTAAGCCTGCCATCCAATACTGGAACAGTCTAGAATATGCAATTTCATTTTGAAAAAAAAACATATTTATCTTTGGTAAAATAATATTTGGCAATGCATCAAGTCCTCTCCTTTGTTTAACATTTGTTTAAACAAGAGTAATTATGCTTGCAACAAATTAAGCATCACATTTTTTCTTTTATTTTCTGGTAGTGTATTTTGTAGTATTATAACATTTCTATCATTAACTCTGTCTTTTTTATAACTGCCATTAGAGCACCAATATTCATATTAAAAATTCCAATATAGTGCCTGTTTTGGTTTAGTAATGAAAACTAATAATAATCAGAGTGAAGTCTATAAATATCTCAAGAACAAATTGCTAAATGCTCATGAATATTGATTTTGAGGTAAATTTTAAATGAGTAAACCTTTAGTGAATATTGAATAAACTTTGAGTGCATTAAATGTATGACGATAATTTTATTGTCATAATACTTTAGCATCATGTTGAATATAACATGCTCAAAATAATGGATACCATTTAGAATATTATGATTCTTTTTAAAAAAAATTTATTATACCACCATGAGATATACAGTTACAAAAGTATTCATATTTGGGTTTCAGTCATTCAGTGTTCTAGCACCCATCACTTCACCAGTACCTGTCTCCTACCACCAATGTTCCCTGATTCACCCCTTCCCAGACTGCGCCTATGGCAAGCAATTTTCGCTTTTCTCTCTCTCACCTCTCTCTCTCTTTCACTCTCTCTCTCCCTCCCTCCCTCCCCCCTTCTTTACACATTGTGGATTGCAATGCATAGATTTAGAGGTTATTCTGTATATCCTTTTGCCTACTTTCAATGCTCTGTTCTATGACATTTGCTAGTCCAGTCAGTGGACAAAACATGTGATTAAGAATTTAGAAATGTTTTTCATTTATTTCTCTGCTCAGGAGAACACCCGGTAGTCCAAGGGATATTTGATATTATATGTGATATTTGAGATTAAACCGAAGTCAGTAGCATTAAAGGAAGTCCCTTTGTAAAACTACTAAATTGCCTCCTATAAAACTACCAAACTACTATACTATCATTTGACATTTGCTAAGATTAATTTGAATGGTTTTTGTGAAATGTGTAATGTATGTGCCCAACTTCATTGTGTCTGTATATGTCCAGCAGTTCTAACACTACTTATTGAAATTATTCAGTAAATATCAATGTTAAGTAAATTTATTTCATGGTGTACATACTAAATAAATTGAATAATTATACCTATTAATATGTAAATACTACATAAATTGAATTATTCCAAGTTAAAATAATTTATTCAATTTGTCTTTATCCATTTCTCTAATATTTGCAAACTCTGCATGTATTTTACTGACATTTGTGTTCAATTGTATTGATCTAATTTTCTATTATTTCAACATGCATCGTTGCGCTGATTATTATGACATTATAACAAAGACTTAAAATGAGATAATATAAACCCACCAATTTTTATATACTTTAATTGTGTATGTATACTCTGGTTTTGTTTCTTCTTGTAAACCTTTGAATTAGTATGTCAATGTCCACAAAATAACTTACTAATGTTTAAAGTGGATTGTTTTGAATCCATAGTGCAAGTTGAAAATTATGAACATCTTGAAAATATTTTTCTTAATAGCAACAATAGTATCTTTCTATTTAATTCTTTGATTTTGTTCATGAGAGTTTTGGTATTTTGAATATAGATACATGTATTTTGGTGAATTAGGTATATCATTTTAGCTAACTTTAATGTAAATGACATTTTTCTTTTTAAAAAATATTTTATTATAACATTATGAGATATACAATTACAAGATGTTTATGCTTGAGTTTTGGTTACACAGTTTCAGCACCCATCCCTCCACTCATGCCCACCTCCCACCAACAATGTCCCTACCTCCCTTCCCTTCCCCCAGCCTGCCCTCACGGCAGGCTCTCTATTTTTCTCCCTCTCTCTTTATCTCTCCTATGTCTCTCTTTTTTTCCCTCTCCTTCTTGTCTCCCCTTCCTACACATTGTGGATTGCAATACATACATTTAGAGGTTATCATGTGTATTGTTTTGCCTATATTCAATGCTCAGTTCTCTGATGGCACCATCATTTTCAACGACTATCAGCACACTGTTCCCCCTCTGTCCTACCTAGCCTCGGACTTCAACACTGTGGTAGTATATTACTATTGGAGATATTGCACGGGCACAATATCTTCTGGGGTTTAGCGGAGAGCAAACCGAGGACCAAAACTTGCCCCCCATTCCAAGCTGCCCATCAGTCCAGTGCCTTAAATGACTAATTTTTTAGTTTAGAATTTTACTTGGCAAACATTGGTATATAGAAAACAGGTTTTTTGTGTACTTACTTGTATTCTTACATTTCAACATTTCAGAGAGAGAGAGAGAGAGAGAGAGAGAGAGAGAGAGAGAGAGAGAGAGAGAGAGAAACGAGTTATGGACCTTGCTTTGCATATTGTCTGAAACCTTTTTGTTCCCTAGCACCACATATATGTCCAAGCAATGCTAGAATTCTAGAACTTACTTCTCAGCAGAAAATTAGGAGTGCTCTCTAAGCACTGCTAAGTATGACCCCAAAACAAAGTAAATCAACAAATAAGGGTGTATCTTCCAAACTTTTCATTAATTTTTCATATGATTTTAGTTATCTTGTTTTATTTACAAGGATAATTTTGTCATCTGTAAAATAAGAGCTTTATTCTTCTAGTTATGCAACTTTGTTTCTTTCTCTTTACTGCAATGGCAAATTATTCTGGCACAATTTTGAAAACCAATGGTTATATCAGGCACCTTGAAGTTGCAATCATAGTTGCAATGGTCTGTATTTCTCATCATCAAATATGAAGGAGTTCTTTATTTTAATAGATACTCTTTAGCAAGTTCTGGAAATTTCCATCTGTTAGTACTCTGGTGAAAAATTGGATGATTAAAAATAAATGTGATGTTATGGCAAATGCTTATTCTGCATGTGTTACAAGGTTATGCAACTTTTCTTCATCAGCCTGTTGATATGATGAATTACATTAACTGAGTTGTAAAAAAATCCATGACCAGTCTTGAATAGCTGAGACAAATCCGTCTTTGTTTCACTTGATTATTAATGTTGTGGTCATACTTATTAGTGCTAGGGACTGAAGACAGGTAGGTCACTTGCAAGGGTAGTGCTCTATCTGCTCTCTATCGCTCTAGTTTCTCTCATTATTTTGACAACATTCAATGCTAGTTTTTTCCTTCTCCCAGAGTTTTCATTGCATTATCCAACTTCTGATAATAGTTTTATTTTTGTTTGTATTTTTCAAGTGAAACATGCAAATTTATCCAAATCTCTCTTATGATTTTTATTGAACTCTTATGATTTTTATTTTTCTTCAAAGTATATTGTTTACTTTTCTTGCATAATGTCACAGATATTTTACATTTTTGAGTTCTAACTTAATTTTATTATTCCCTAGTGTAAGATATTATGTGATTTTTATGATTTGAAATTTGTTAAGAGAAATTTTATTGCTCAAAATTTATTTTATTGAATGTTTTATGTGAGTTAGACAATAATGGATATTCTAGTTTTTTAATAAGGTCATAGAAAAGTGACATAAAATGCAATTTCTATCAAAATGTCCTCAATTTAGGAGAAGTTTTTAAAAACTTTAACTTAGAAAGTAATTAATACATCATAAGTATTCTTTGTTCTTCTGTGGTAGTGTTTTTATCTTTAATATTTCATCTTCAAAAAGAATTTCCATGTCTGCTTTTACTGTTCATTTTTCTTTGAATGCTCTCTTTTATTCATTTAAACTTTAACCTGTTAGTAATGATTCTATATTTTATTCATTTCTTGTCTGGTATATCCAACATTTTGTCTTACTTGATTCTTACTTTGTTCTAGATATTTAAACTATTCTGTCTTTTAGTATTTTGCCTTTGTAGTTGATTATTGGAATTAAGATCTAATATATGTATAAAAGTAATGTAAGATGTTTCTGCATGGTTTTTCATTGTGGATTTCTCTAGATAAGTTGTAAATTTATGTGTTTAGTACTTGTTTCGTTAATTTGGAGATCAACTTTTTGTGACTTCATGAATTTGATGGGTCCAAGAAGGGTTGTGTATTGTTTTCAGTTTGCTAATATTTACACTTATTCTTAGGATCGAGTGAAAATATTTGTGTCTTACTGTTGACCCAGAAACATATAGTTAATATTTGTTTTTTAAAAAGGATTTTTTTGTTTGTTTTTTTACTACAACAGGCAACTTCATGGCTTATTTGCCTTCATGGATCCAGGCATTCAGGGATCACCCTGGCAGTTACTGTCTAATAATGGAGTATGGTGGATCGAATCTAGATCATTCATGCATAAGTTAATGTCCAATACAAAGTTCTATACCTGTGGTTGTTCCACATAAATATAATTTATTGCAGGGCATGAAAATAAGTAGTAAAGCATTGGCATTTTATGTGCTAGGTCCCTGGATTTGAATTTAAACTATCACTATCACTATCACTATCACAATTTAAACTATCACTATCACCATTTTCCACACCGGACTTCCCCTAGTCAGAACTCCACCCAGCAGACCAGCCTATCACAGCCTGGCTCATCGAGATCCACCCTGCTGCAGTCTTTTTTAATCTGGCCCAGGTCTGCTGATCCAAAGACAGACATGGGGCAGAGCTGATACTGGCTCTCCCTGTGTCCAGCCGCTCATGAGGCATCCGGGAGGTATAGCAGGTTATAGCCCTGGCCTTCCACCCCAGCAGAGCCTCACAACAAGCCAGACGACCCCCACTCCATAGGGCCTCCATTTTCCACATCCGGACTTCCCCCTCATCAGCACTCCACCCAGCAGACCAGCAGCCACGCGGTTCATCAGTAAATGTGGATTTTGAGATGACTACAAGAGTATGCTACCCGCACTGCAGAGCCTGGCAAGCTACCTGTCATATTTGATATGCCAGATACCAGTAACAATTATAGACCTCATTCCCATGACCTGATGGAATGGTTTGAGGCTCTTTATGTTCCTGGAGCAAGTAGGTCCCTTGGGCTCTACTTGCATGAGACAGGTCATAAGGAGATGTTACTGGTGCCAGCTCGAGCAAATCGATGATGAACGGGAAGACAGTGACAGACAGACAGTGATCACTATCACTATCTTCCCGTTAGTAATCTATTTGCTAGAGCAGGCACCAGTAATATCTCCATATGTCCCGCCTCATGCTAGTAGAACCCAAAGGTATCCGCCGCTCCAAAAACATAAAGAGCCTCAAACAATTATATTAGGTCACGGGAATGAGCTAATATAAATGTTACTGTTTGGCATATCAAATACTACGAGCGGCTTGCCAGGCTTGCCGTGCAGGTGGCATACTGTTGTAGTCACCTCTAAATAAAGCATTTATTGATAAACCGCGTGGCTGCTAGTGGCCACGCAAGCCGGGCTGTGATAGTCTGGTCTGCTGGGTGGAGTTGTGACGAGAGGGAAGTCCGAATGTGGAAAACGGCAGGCCCCATGGAGTAGGGGAGGGTGGTCTGGCTTGTTGTGAGGCTCAGCTGGGGTGGCAGGCCAGGGCTAGAACCTATCATGCCTCCCGGGCGCCTCACGGCAGCAGGGCACGGGCACAGGGACAGCAAGGAGCAGCTCTGCCCCATGTCTGAGAGTCTCTGGTTCAGCATACCTGGGCCGGATTGAAAAAAAAAAAACTGCTGCAGGGTGGCTGGCGATGATCCGAGCTGTGATAGTCTCGCCTGCTGGGTGGAGTTGTGACGAGGGAAGTCCGGATATGGAAACGGCGGACCCCATGGAGTAGGGAGGGTGGTCTGGCTTGTTGTGAGGCTCAGCTGGGGTGGCAGGCCAGGGCTAGAAGCTGCCATGCCTCCCGGGAGCCCTCACGAGCAGCAGGGCACAGGGAGAACAAGTAGCAGCTCTGCCCCCATGTCTGAGAGTCTCTGGTTCCAGCATACCTGGGCGGATTGAGAAAAAACTGCTGCAGGGTGGCTGTCGATGATCCGGGCTGTGATAGTCTGGTCTGCTGGGTGGAGTTGTGATGAGAGGGAAGTCTGGATGTGGAAAATGGCAGGCCCCATGGGGCCTGCCATTTGAATTAACCACCTCAAAAAATTACTAAGGCCAATTAAAATAAATTATTCATGGTATCCTTGCCTCTTGATGTGTTGCAGGTGTGGCTGTGGTGCCTGGCTGCATCAACACATGGCAGGCAAGCAGGAGACAGACTTGTCTAAACCCAGGGTTCTGCCCTGTGGGCACTGGATGGCTGATGGTCTGACATAGAAATAGACTAGGCCCCTAGAATGAACCCAGAGCCACAGAAGAGCCCCTCGCAAACTACCCATGGTGTACTTGATATGCCAAAATCAGTAATAATAATGGATCTCATTTCTAATGAATGGAGACATTTCTGGTGCCTGTTCAAGCAAATCAATGAACACAAGAAGATAAGTGACAAGTGATTCATGGTACGATTTAGAAAGTGTTAATTATCATTCATACTTTAATATGACTGGGTAAATTCTGTCAAAAACTTCATATAAGTAGAGGGATAAGTAATTTGCACAAGTCTACTCTAATTTCACCCTTGACCTTTCATAGAAAACCTCTCATATAGTACTCTAAGAATAACCAGGACTGATCTCTGAGCATAGAGCCAGGAGTAGGCTCTGAACATAGGCAGGTGTGTACCACCATACTGAAAATTAATAAATAAATAATTTTGATTAGATAATAATATATAAGTAAATAAAAAATAATCCCACCTCTTCATGAAAAAATATAAAAAATAAATATCCGTATGCTAATATTAATAACTAAATTTAGAAAAATTAATGATTGTGCAAGCTATATTTAAATAATTTTTGTTAAAGTTATGAAGTCTTTATTTACAGAGTTTACCCAGAATAATTTTGAAAGAAGTTAAAAACACCTGTAGCATACTTAACTCAATATTTTGGTTGTGAAGAACTCATACCTTCAATAGCAGTATCAATTAGAATGATAATTTTTGATACTTTTGTTATTAACAAAAGACTGTCATTTAAATATTTTACTGATGCTAGCGGTACATTAAAAAAACAAAACCCTAAAATTGACAATTAATGCTTATTACATGCTTCCAATAGTCATTTAAATTCATCCACAGATTTTCATGGATAGAATATAGGTAATATGACAATTAAGATGTTGTTAATGTAATCATAATCTAATTATATAGTTTAATGGATTTGTTCATCATTAAAAGACAGCAATCTGTTTTAAATTATGATATGCTATGTCATAGCATTTTCATTGAGACAAACAAAACACATCTATCTTTTCTGTATTCATATGAACTAGTCCCCTAAACATTCATTCATATCTATACCAGCAACACGACTCTTGAATTTCAACAACTAATGACAACTACAGTCAAGGACAACTCATTTTTTAAATGAATAAAATCATTCAAATGACAGAAAATTTAAACTTGACTATGAGAACACATTTTATTAAAATAAATTTAATTTTTTTTATGAAATTAAGTCATAAAACAAGCTTGTTGGATGAATAAGACTAATTATAGAGTATATGATCTTAAGGATCTTTGTACTAATCAAGATGACAGGACACAGCTTTCAAAATTCGCTCTCTGGAAAGAGAAGGAAGTCAACATATATATATGTGCACATATATGTGTCAACATATATAAACATATCATTTGTTTTATATATGTGTGCATGCTTGTGTGTATGGCAATGACAAAATGACAGTGATCACTTCAAATGTATCACTTGTCTTCCCGTTGTTCATTGATTTGCTAGAGAGGGTGCCAGTAACATCTCCATACGTCCTATCTCATGCTAGTGTAGCTCAAGGGTATCTGCTCACCCAGGAACATGAGGAGACTCAAACCATTCCTTCAGGTCAGTCATGGGAATGAGGTCTATAATTGTTACTGATTTTGGCATATCAAATATGACACAGGTAGCTTGCCAGGCTCTGCTGTGTGCGTAGTAGGGTCTCCTTAGTAGGCTCTCAGTTCGTTCTTTTACTGATGAACTGCAACAAGGAGAGATTAGCTTTTCTCTTGGGTGGAGCTCTGATAAGTTGTGGAGTCCAGTTGTTTAAAATGGCAGTTCTCATGGTGTGGGGGGTTTCTCTGGCTTCTTGCTAGGCTCTACTGGGATGGCATGCCAGGGCTAGAACCCACCTTTCCTCCCAGATGCCTCATGATCAGCTGAGCACAGGGAAAGCAGATAGCAGCACTTCCCCGTGTATCTGTCATGACAGTGATATCAAAGTAAAATAGAAAGTTCAGACAAACAGTAACATATCTACAAGATAGATCTGCATTGTTCCACACATAGTAGGAGGAATTAATGCATAGTTTAGACTTGAGAAGCTATACTGTTACCTATGGCCAAAAGGGTGAGAAGTTAGTAACGGAACTGTAGGACTAAGCACTATAGTAACAAGAAGGGTGTATGGTACATTTCCTGAGTAATGTTTCCAGTATAAGAGTTCTAGTCAAAACATGTGATATGAAAATCTAAGCAAGACTTATTAGAAAAACATGGTAGCAACAAAAAGAAACATATTTGAAACATTTGGGTTAATTAAAACAGCTATATGGTATATATTTACAATGATATATTTGTATATTCACAATGATATACAAATTGCATATTTACAATGTATATTTGCAATATTTGTAAATATATTGTATATATTGTATATTTACAATGATAACAAATTTATCTGCAGTGTTTATATACATATATATTTATATGCACTAGATATTTTTTTTTTTGGTTTTTGGGTCACACCAGGCGATGCTCAGGGGTTACTCCTGGCTCTGCACTCAAGAATCACTCCTGGTAGTGCTCGGGGACCATATGGGATGCCGGGGATTGAACCTGGGCCAGCACAGGCCGGCCGCTGCAAGGCAACGCCCTACCCGCTGGGCTATCGCTCCAGCCCCAGCACTAGATATTTTAAGTTCAGTTTTATCACACAATTTAATAAAATGTATACTATTTTCCATTTTCATATTGGACAAAAAAAGTTTGAATTAGAATATTAAGTATCAAACTAAAATTTTACAAAGTATTTGGCTTATAATGCAATAGGATTATTATAAAAATGAAGCTAGTATTTCAAAAATCAATGAAATTTACTATGCTAACTACTCCAAAACATAAAAATTCATTTTGGATTTTTAAAAGCTTGATTTGTATGGTACTCTGTATGTTTTTCATGTATCTTCAATAAATAAATATATTGTGCAATTAGTTTTGAAAGAAAATATCAAATAAGATCTATTCACAAACAGTGAGATAAAAATAATCTATCACAAAGATGAGTTCATTCACACCAGATACTTTTTACAAAGTAGGTGGGAAAACGTATTAGGATAGGAACTATTAAATTCTCCAGAAGAATTCTAGAACAGAATTATATTTCATTTTTCTCCAATTCTGGAAGATAAGTTGCAGGACAATTTTGGCCATGATTCCCTAAACTTTATTTACACTGGTTATTAAAACTCCAGAAAAGGGGCTAGTGTTATATCACAGCAGGTAGGGCATTTGCTTTGCAATGGGCTGAGCCGGGTTCATTCCCCAGCATCCCATATGGTCCCCCAAGCACTGCCAGGAATAGTTCCTGAGCAAAGAGCCAGAAGTAACCCCTGAACACCGTCGTGGGTGACCCAAAAAGCAAAACAAAAAACATTGGCAACTATCCCTCCATCTGACTGTTGTTTGTCATCTACAAACTGTTCACTCGAGTCATTCTGAACAGGATTGACAGAATATTAGATGAAGGACAACCATGCGAGCAGGCTGGCATCTGAAAAGGATTCAGCACAATCGACCATATCCACACGGTAACCAAGCTCATTGAGGTTTGTAGGGAGTTCAGAATACCACTCTGTCTTGCGTTCATTGATTTAAAGAAAGAATTAGCGGTCATCAAAACCCTAGTCAAACAGGGCGTTCAAACTCAATACATCAAGATCCTTAGTGAGCTGTATTACGGATTCACCACCAGTATCTCACCATTCTACAAAGAAGTGGTCATAAATGTCAAAAGAGGGGTTTGACAGGATCCCATGTCACCAAAACTCTTCAGCGCCACCCTCAAGAACATCATGCAACAATTAGAATGGGAAGGAATGGGAGTGAAGATAGATGGTCAGCAAATACACCACCTCCGCTTTGCTGATGACATTGTTCTAATGACAACAAACATTAGCCAAGCGGCACGAATGCTGGCTGACTTTGACTGAGAATGTGGAAAGTTAGGTCTACAGCTGAATCTCAACAAAACTATATTCATGAAAAATGAACTAGTTCCAGAGGCCCCATTCACTCTCAATGGAACAGACATCTCTGAATGCAGCAGTTATCTGTACCTAGGTCAAGAAGTCAACATAATGAAAGACCTAAAACCAGAGCTGCACAGGAGGAAGAGAGTGACCTAAACCCTGAGCTGCACAGGAGGAAGAGAGCAGCATAGGATGCCTTCAAAAGCATCAAAGACTCAGCAAAAAGACAAAGAACCTCTGGCTCTGGGCACATCTCTCAACCCCACCATTCTCCCTGCATTAACATACGCCTCAGGGACTTGGACCCTATGAAAGCAGGGTGAGAATGTTATTCGGGTTCCCCAAAGAGGAATCAAAAGAGCTTTGCTTGGAATATCACGCCACATTCAAGTGAAAGAAGGAATCTCGAGCTCCGACCTCCATTCTGTCCATAGTCAGGGACCCTGTCTCATTTACCAAGGCATCAAAAATCAGATGGGCTGGACATGTAATGCAATTTGGAGATGACTGCTGGACTAGAGCCATTAAAGACTGGATCCCATGGAATTCAAAAGATGGTCAGACTTCTTCGTCAAGACCCTGAATGAACGGCTTGAGGCTCTTCGTATTCCTGAAGCAACCTTATGCCAGTAGGCTACACTGGCACGTGATAGGGTCAAATGGAAATGTTACTGGTGCCCATTTGAGCAAATCGATGAATATCGGGATGTCAAGTGATCAAGTGATTTAATTTTATTGAATCACTGTGAGATCAATCATTACAAAGTGGTTCACAATTGTGTTTCAGTCATACAGTGTTCCCACACCCATCCATCCACCAGTACTGTATTTACCAACACCGGTGTCCCCAGTTTCCTCCTACTACCCCCAACCACCTTCTATGGCAGGAACTTTACTCTTTCTTTCCTTTCATTCTCTCTCTTTCTTTCTCTCTTCTCTCTCTCTGTCTCACTCTTTCTCTTCTCCTTTTACATTGTGATTTGAACTAGACATTAAAAGACAATTGTGTATATCTCTTTACATACATTAAACATTCAGTAAAAGTGTAGTTTTACCATTTCCAAATATTATATTCAAATCATTCCCTTTTCTACCTTACCTACCATCCACTCTCCCCACATACTTGCTTATGGTATATTCCAGCATTTTTTGTTTTTGTATTTTTTATTATACAACGAGATATACAATTGAAAAGATGTTCATAAATGGGTGTCAGTCATACAGTGTTCCATCACCAGTCCGTCCACCAGTGCCCCTTCCCCACCACCAAAGTTCCCATATTCCTTCACTCCCCCCAAGCCTGCCTCAATAGTGAGCACTTTTCCGTTTCCTCACTCTCTCCCCCTTTTCTCTTTTTTCTCTCTATCTTTCTCTATCTCTCTTTCTCTCTCTTATACAATGTGGTTAGCCCTACAGGCATTTAAGATTTATCATATAAATATCTTTGTGTATATTCATTGCTCAGTTCTACTTTGGTCTACCATTTCCAACAATTAGCAGAACTTTGATTTATATTTATATCCCTTTAATGAATACAGTTATTCTGAATGTGTCCTTTTCCTTCTGACTAGTTTCACTCAGCATGAGAATCTCTACGCCCAAACATTTGCACATAATTTCATGATTTCATCTTTTCTGACAGTTGCTTAGCATTCCATCGTGTAGATGTATCAAAGTTTATTCAGAATGTGTCCTGTTCCCAGGCATTTAGGTTGTTTCCAGATTATGGCTATTGTGAACAGGGCTGAAATGAATATAGAAGTGCAGATAGTGTTTCTGCTGTGTGATTTTGGGGTCTACAGTGTATATTTCCAGGAATGATATTACTGAATCAGATGGGACCTCAATATCTAGTTTTTGGAGGAATGAAAATATTGTTTTCCAAAAGGGCTGGAACAGTAGGAACTCCCATCAACAGTGGATGAGAGTCCCTTTCTTGCTGCATCCATGTCAGCTCTGGTTTTTCTTGCTGTTTTGCTGTTTTGGATGTGTGCCAGTCTCTGTGGCATGAAATGATACCTTGTTTTGATTTTGCATCTCCCTGATGATTAGTTATGAAGAGTACTTTTCATTTCTTTTGGCCATTTGAATTTCTTCTTTTTTGGAAGTTTCCATTACTTCTCCTAATTTTTTGATCAGGTTAGTTGTTTTCTTCTTGAAAAGTTTTACTAGTGGTTATTCTACTTGAAGAAAACTATATCTTCAATGTCACAAAGTGTTTATGCTATTTTTTATGTACCTTATAGATTCATGTCTGATATCAAAATTGCTAATCCATTATGATCCAACTTTTTTTGTATGGCATTAAAAAGAAGTTTGAGTTGATTTTTTTTCACAGAGCTACCCAGTTTTTCCACTACCATTTGTTGAAGAGGCTCTCTTTGTTCCACATAATATTTTTTCTCCTTTATCAAATATTAAGTGATTGTACCTTTGAGAGTGTTTCAGGATATCAGTATAATATTCCATAGGTCTACTGTCTTTCTCTATACCATTACCATTGCAGTTTTAATTATGACTGCTATATAGTAGAGTTTGAATTTGGAAAAAGTGATACCTCCCATCTTCTTTTTACCAAGGATTGCTTTATTTATTTGTGGGGTTTATTATTCCATACTTAATTCAGGAGTGTTTGGTCAAATTCTTTGAAGAACATTATGGACATCCATGCTTGTACACATTGAATCTTCATAAAGCTCTAGGTAGTATTACCATTTTGATAATGTTAATTCTCCCAGCCAGGAGCAGGGAATGTATCACCATTTCCTCAGGTCCTCTTTTATTTCTTGAGCTGCACAGCTTGGCCTCATGGTGAGCAGCCCTATGGAGTTCCTGGGGAAAAGCAAAAGACTCGGCCAGCACCTGGCTGTGTCCTACACAGCTCCTAGGGCTTGCTCTCCATACAGGCAGCCGCGCCTGCTGGACTCAGACCAAGGATTGGGGGTCTCCTCCGGACTCAGTGAGTGTGAGCCTGAGCTCCAGCCACCACAGCCAACTGCTGCAAGACAGAGAATCCAGATCCACGGCTGCACAGGCACACAGCGGCTCTGCTGCCATGGTTTAATCTTAGACTCAATGAATTTTATTAGCACAAGGTCCTTTCAGAATCTTTCTCATTCGTACACTTCAAAGTTCATTCTATTTGCATCAAAAAAGAGAGTTTAAGGGGAATGAGGAATTATGAGACTACACACATGGAGCAGAGCTGCTACTTGCTCTCCATGTGTCCAGCTGATCACAAAGCATCCGGGAGGGATGGCGGGTTCTAGCCCTAGCCCGCCACCCCACCAGAGCCTTGCAAGAAGCCAGAGGATCCCCCACACCATAAGGGCCGCCATTTTCCACATCCGGTCCCCCTCTCGTCAGAACTCCACCCAGCAGAAGAGCTGATTGCAGCCTGGCTCATCCGTATGGTTCATCAATAAATGATCCAGTCTTGAGGTGACTAGAAGATTAACCCACCTGCACTGCAAAGCCTGGCAAGCTACCCGTGTCGTATTTGACATGCAAAATACCAGTAACAATTATAGACCTCATTCCCAGGACTTGATGGAATGGTTTGAGGCTCTTTATGTTCCTGAATTGGGCAAATACCCTTGGGCTATCTCGCATGTGACAGGACATATTGAGATGTTACTGGTGCCCACTCAAGTAACCAATGATCTATGGGAAGTCAAGCGAACATTTTGTAGTTTTCTTTGAGAGATCATTTACTTTCATTGTCAAACTGATTCTTAGGTATTTGATTTTCTGTGGAGCAAAAAATGAGTGGAATCGTTTCTTTTAATATCCCTTTCTACTCTTTCATTATTTGTATATAGGAAGGCCATTGATTTTTTTTTTTTTGTAACAATTTTGTACCCTGACACTCTACTATAGGAATTTTTTTTTATTTCTAGGAGCTTTTTGGTAGAGAGTTTAAGGTTCTGTAGTTATAATATCATGTCATCTGTAATAGATAGCTTGAGTTCTTCATTTCCTATCTGAATGCCCTTAATGTATTTTTCTTCCCTGATTTCTATGGCAAGTACCTCCATTACTATATGGAATAGAAGTGCTGAGAGTCAACAACCTTGTCTAGTTCCCTATCTTGGGGGAAGGCTTTAAGTTTTTTCCCATTGAGAATGATGCTTGCTGTGGGCTTGTAGTAGATGGCTTTGATTATATTGAGAAAGGTTCTTTCAATTCCATTTTACAGAGAGTTTTTGTCATGAATGTGTGTTGGATCTTGTCAAATGCTATCTCTGCATCTATTGATATGATTGTATGGTTATTTTCTTCTTATTAATATGATGTATTATATCCTTTTTAATGTTTTTTTTTTAAATTCACTGGTAAATTCGTCTGGACCTGGGATTTTGGGTCGGCAGACTTTTGGTTACTAATTTAATTTCCTTGGTGATAAGTCACTATCACTATCACTATCTTCCCGTTAATCTTCTAATTGCTAGAGCTGGCAACAGTAATATCTCCATATGTCCTGTTTCATGCTAGTAGAATCCAAAGGCATCCGCTTGCTCCAGGAACATAAAGAGCCTCAAACCATTATATTAGGTCATGGGAATGACCTAATATAAATGTTACTGGTATTTGGCATATAAAATACTACACGAGCAGCTTGCCAGGCTTGCAGTGCTGGTGGCATACTGTTGTAGTCACCTCTAAATAAAGCATTTATTGATGAATCGCGCGGCCGCTAGTGGCCACGCTGAGCCGGGCTGTGATAGGCTGGTCTGCTGGGTGAAGTTGTGATGAGAGGGAAGTCCAGATGTGGAAAATGGCAGGCCCGATGGAGTAGGGGATGGTGGTCTGGCATGTTGTGAGGCTCTGCTGGGGTGGCAGGCCAGGGCTAGAACCTGCCATGCCTCCCTGGTGCCTCACGAGCAGCGGGGCACAGGGAGAGCAAGTAGCAGCTCTGCCCCATGTCTGAGAGTCTCTGGTTCGACATACCTGGGCCAGATTGAAATAAAAACTGCTGCAGGGTGGGTGTCAATGATCCGGGCTGTGATATTCTGGTCTGCTGGGTGGAGTTGTGACAAGAGGGAACTCCGGATGTGGAAAATGGTGGGCCCCATGGAGTAGGGGATGGTGGTCTGGCTTGTTGTGAGGCTCTGCTAGGGTGGCAGGCCAGGGCTGGAACCCTCCATGCCTCCCAGGTGCCTCACGAGCAGCAGGGCACAGGGAGAGCAAATAGCAGCTCTGCCCCATGTCTGAGAGTCTCTGGTTCAGCATACCTGGGCCGGATTGAAATAAAAACTGCTGCAGGGTGGCTGTCGATGATCCAGGCTGTGATAGTCTGGTCTGATAACTCTGTTGAGTTATTCCAAATCTTCTAGTTGCAGTCTTGGTAGGGTATAGGAATTCAAGATTTTGTCCATTTCTTCTCTGTTCTCTTGTTTTGTGGCATACAGACTCTCATAGTAATCTCTGATGATCTGTTGTGTTTCTGTAGTTTCTGTTGTGTTGTCCTCATTTTCATTTCTGATTCTATTTATTAGGGTTCTCTCTTTCCCTTTCCTTGCTAGTCTGGCAAGTGCTTTGTTAATCTTGTTTATTTTTTTTCAAAGAACCAGCTTTTGGTTTCGTTTATCTTTTGGATTATTTATTGGGATTCCATCCATTGATTTTGCACTAAGCTTTATATTTCTTTCTTTTTGCCTGCATTGGGCTCTGTTTGCTGATCACTTTCTAAGATCTTAAGCTGTGAAGTCAGACTGTTTATGATGACTTTTCCTTTCCTGATGAATGCTAAAAGAGCTCTGAACTTTCCTCTTAACACTGCTTTTGCTGCATCTCACAAGTTCTGGTAATTCATATCTTCAGTCTCATTTGTTTCCAGAAATTTTAGAGTTCCTCTTATTTCTCTTATGACATGCTGGTTGTTCAGCAGTGAGCTATCTTGTTTCCAGGTGCATGGTATGATTCTCCATTTTCATGTGTGATCAACTTTTAATTTTAGTTCATCATGATGTGAAAAATAGTTGACATGATTTCCATCTTCTTGATTTTATGGAGTTATGTTTTTATGGCTCAACATGTAATCTATCTTATAGTATGTTTCATGTGCACTGGAGAAAAGTGTTTATTCTGCTTTTTGGGATGAAATTATCTGTATATATCTACTAACCCTCTTTCTTCTATCTTTCCTTTAGGGCCAGTAATTACTTGTGAGTTTCAGTTTTGTTGATCTATCAAGAGTTGATAGAGCAGTGTTAAAGTCTCAAACCACAATTGTGTTGCTGTCAATGTCTTCTTTAAAGACTATTAGCAGTTGTTTTTGGTATTTTGCTGGCCCCTCAATGTTTGCATATATGTTTACAAGCATAATTTCTTCCTGATATGTACCCCTTGATTATTAAGAAGTGACCTTCACTGGTGGAGTTGAAGTATGTGCCCGGAGCTGGAGGTTCTTTGTCTTTTTAGCTGTTTCTTCGATGCTCTTGAAGGCATTCCATGCTGCTATATTCCTCCTGCACAGTTGAGGTTTTAGGTCGTTTGTCATGTTGACTTCTCGACCTGGGCACACATAACTGCTGCATTCAAAGATGTTTGTTCCACTGAGAGTGAATGGGACCTCTGGAACTAGTTCATTTTTCATAAACATATTCCTCTGGGATTCAGCTGTAGACCTATCTTTCCACATTCTCGGTCGAAGTCGGCCAGCATCTGTACCGCTTGGCTAATATTTGGTGTTATTAGAACAATGTCATCAGCTAAGTGGAGGTGGTTTAGTTGCCGGCCGTCTATCTTCACTCCCATTCCTTCCCATTCTAATTGTTGCATAATGTTCTCAAGGGTGCTGCTGAAGAGTTTTGTTGAAATGGTATCACCCTACCGAACACCTCTTTTTACATTGATAATCACTTCTTTGTAGAATAGTGAGATCCTGGTGGTGAATCCATAATACAGCTCAAGAAGGATCTTGATGTATTGGGTTTGAATGCCCTGATTGGCTAGGGCTCAATGACACCTTCAGTCTCCACAGAATCAAGGCTTTCTTTAAATCAATGAACATGAGACAGAGCGGCATCCTGAAATCCCTACACACTTCAGTGAGCTTGGTTACCATGTGGATTTGGTTGATTTTGCTGAACCCTTTCAGAAGCCAGCTTGCTCACATGGTTGCTCTTCATCTAATGTTCTGCCAATCCTGTTCAGGATGATTCGAGTGAACAGCTTGTAGATGACAGACAACAGGCAGATAGGGCGATAGTTTTCAATGTCGTGGATGTCTCCGTTCTTGAACAGTAGAACTGTCTTGCTGGTTTTCCAATGGGAGGGCACCTTGCATTTGGACAGGTAGCTTGTGAAGAGCCAAGTCGGTGTATTGATGTGTAATGAAGGCAGATTATTCAGGTGTTCAGGTCTGACTTTGTCTGCTACTGGTGCTATTCTCAGCACCTCAGAGACCTGGACCCTGCAACAGCAGGATGAGAATGCTATTTGGGTCTCCCGAAGAGGAATTGAAAGAGCTATGCTTGGAACATCACACCTCACTCAAGTGAAAGAAGGAATCCGGAGCTCCGACCTCCATCACTGTCTTGTTTGCCAAGGCATCGAAAATCAGATGGGCTGGAATTGTAATGTGATTTGGAGACGACTGCTGGACTAGATCCATTACCAACAGGAACCCATGGGATGTCAAAAGATCACATGGCTGCCCACCTACAAGATGGCCAGACTTCTTTGTCAAGAAGTCTATATTGTTGGATACCAGTATGCCACCCAAGCCCTTTTTGGAGAGTTTCTTTGAGTGAAGAATTGTTTTTCAATCATTTCGTAAAAGGCTGTCTTTGCTCCAATTGTTCAGATCTGTTTCTTGAAGGAAGGAGAATGTTGGATTCAAGTTTTTAATCCATTTTGCCACTCTTCATCTCTTAACTGGTACACTTAGACTGTTGACATTGAGTGAGATTATTGTCATGGGATTTTGTGCCATCTTACTGTATAAGTTGTTCTTTTGCATTTTGTCTCATTTTGGAGTAGCTCTTTCAGCCATTCTTTCAAGGGGTGTTTTTTTTATTATAAGAATATTTATTGCATCACTTTTTACAATAACAAAAAATAGAAAACAACCTAAACATCAGTCTGATGCCATTTCTATTATATGCTGGCATTAAACAGGATGAAGCATAATTGTATGCAATGACATAAAAAATCCAACCCTCATAGTTCATAAGCATGTTATTAAATGAATATAGATAATTTAGGGACCATATAGTGTTGTTATATATGCACATGCATATGCTTATACATAGTATAATCCCATTTTTGCAAGTAAATTTTTAAGTATTTTATTATACCACCGTGAAATATACAAATAAAAAGATATACAATTAAAAAAGTTCATGTTTGGGTTTTGGTCATACAGTGTTCCAGCACCTGTCCCTCCACCAGTGCCCATCTCCCACCACCAACATCCCCCGTTCCCTCCCTCCTTCCCCAGCCCACCTCCATGGCAGATTCTTTATTTCTTTCCCTTTCTCTCTCTTTCTCTTTTCCTTCCCTTCCAGACTATGGATTACAGAACATACATTAAAAGGTTGTCATGTGCATCCTTTTGCCTCTATTTAATGCTCAGTTCTAGGTTGGCATTAGTACCCTCGACAATTATTAGCACCCTGTTGTTTGTTTTGAATCTATGAAGTTCCTGAGCTATTATTTATTCAAGAAGCTGTCTATCTGTCCTTCAAATCTGAATGAGAATTACCTGGGTAAAATCTTCTTGGTGAGGCATTCATTTCATGGAGTTTTTTTCACTGTATCCCACCACTGCCTTTGGTCTTGAAGGGTCTCTTCTGATAGGTCTGCTGAAAGTCAAATGGATGCACCTTTTAATAAATGTCCTTCTTTGATCTTGCCACTTGAAGAATTGTGTCTCCATCTACGGCATCCATTATTTTGAATAGGTACCTCAAGCACTACTACGAGTGATTCCTGAGTGCAGAGACAGTAATAAATCCAGAGCATCACAAGGTGTGACCCAAATATTAAAAAAGAAAAAAATTATGAAGATTTTCAGTGGAGAGAGAGAATGGAGGATGTAGTTTCCAAAACAAATCTGAATGGATCCATTAAATAAAGACATTTTGGGATAACGTTTTAGAATTGCTATGAATCTTTTAACATATTTGAGGAAGTAAAGGAAGAAAAATCAAATGGATTAAATAACAGCGTTAATAAAAATGAATTATTTAGATACTTTAGAAATCAAAAACTAAATATTAGAAATAGTTCTGTGGACTGTTTATACCACAAACTGTACAATGTTAAAGAGAGTATTAGTGAAGAGGAAACAAATATTAAAGAAAATGATAAAACTGAAGATTAGAAAATAATTGAATCCAAGGAAATATGTGAACTAATTAAAGTCCTAATCTAATTAAAGAACAAGAAAAAAACTATTTCAAGAGACTGTAGCTGAGAATTACCATTAATGTATAGTCCATTGATTTCAGAAGCACCACAAATTCTACACAGAAACTTTAGGAAGATATCTATCTTGCCACATCCTATTTAGCTTTGGATAAAAGACACCTAATAACTGGAATTAGAAAAAATTTTTAGAGAAACAGTGAATTGATTATTGGCTTTTACATAAAACTTGACCACTTGAACAGTTGACATCCCCTTATTCATCAATTTGTTAGAGTGGACATCAGTAACATTTCCATTTGTCGCTGTCATGTGCCAGTGTAGCCTAATGGCATCTGCTTGCTCCAAGAATACAAAGAGTTTCAAATCATTCATTCAGGGTCTTGATGAAGTCTGACCATCTTGTAGGTGGGTGGTCAAGTGATCTTTTTGATGTCCGTGGGATCCAGCCAGTAACATCTCTAGTCCATCGGTCATCTCCAAGTCGCATTACATGTCCAGTCCGCTTGTTTTTATTATCTCACTTGCTTTGGCAAAGACATCACTGAGGGAGATAAGAACTCTGGATTCCTTCTCTCACTTGAGTAAGGAGTGATATTCCAAGCATACCTCTTCCGGTTCCTTTTGGGAGATCTGAATAGTGTTCTCATCCTATTTTCCTAGGGCTCAGGTCTCTGAGGAGTATGTTAATGCAGGTAGAATGGTGGAGTCAAAGAGATGTGCCTGGAGTCAGAGGTTCTTTGTCCTTTTAGCTATTTCTTCGATGCTTCTTATTTTTTGTTTTTAGTATTTTATTATCTTTGATGCTCTTGAAGGCATTTCAAGATACTGTCTTCCTCCTGTGCAGCTCAAGTGCTAGATTGTTTGTCATGTTGAGTTCTCGACCTAGGTGCACATAACTGCTGCATTCAGAGATGTTTGTTCCATTGAGAGTGAATGGGGCCTCTGGAACTAGTTCATTTTTCATGAACATAGTTTTGTTGAGATTCAGCTGTAGACCTATCTTTCCACATTCTCGGTCAGAGTCAGCCAGCATTCATGCCCCTTGGCTAATGTTTGGTGTTATTAGAACGATGTCATCAGCGAAGCGGAGGTTGTGTAGTTGCCGAACATCTATCTTCACTCCCATTCCTTCCCATTCTAATTGTCGCATGATGTTCTCGAGCGTGGTTCTGAAGAGTTTCTGTGAAATGGTATCACCCTGCTGAATCCCTCTTTTGACATCAATGATTACTTCCTTGTACAATGGTGAAATCCTGGTGGTAAATCCATAATACAGCTGATGAAGATCTTGATGTACTGAGTTTGAATACCCTGTTTGGCTAGGTCTTCGATGAATGCTTCAGTATCAACAGAATCAAAGGCTTTTTTTAAATCAATGAATGTTAGACAGAGTGGAATCCAGAACCGTCTACAAACCTCAATGAGCTTGGTTACCGTGTGGATATGGCCTATTTTGCCAGATCCTTGTTGGAACCCAGCTTGCACACATGGATGTCCTTCTTGTAATGTTTTGATGATCCTGTTCAGTATGACTCAAGTGAACACCTTGTAGATGATGTTCAACAGGCAGATCGGGTGATAGTTGCCAATGTCGTGGATGTCTTCCTTATTGAACAGTAGAATTGTCCTGCTGGTTTAAAAACTGTTTGAGAAAAAGCTCAGAACTGGCCAACTAAGATGACATGAAGAACATTGGGTCCAAACAACACCCAGGCACCCAGATAAAAGAACACACATGAATAACTCTAGTTGAAAGCAAACAGTTGGGACTGTTGTGTGGATAGGTGGGCATCAGGAATGAAAAAGGTGGCCAGGAGGTGGGTGTTGTGCCTCTGGAATCAGATGCAGAAAGGGCACAATTGAGACTGCCAGGCTTGGGCAGGCTGGTACGGAACTATTTCTGAAGGAGGTCAGCAATCCCAGGTTGGAGGATTCCAAGGAAACACAGCAGGCGCTGACCGCCAGCGGAGGCCTTGGAGGGTTGGGAAGAGAGAAAGTCAATCTGTTCCGCCCTGGTGAGACCTCTCTTATCTGTGTTTGAGATATGAACCATGGGAATGTAAACTGTTTTCAAAAATCTGCCCTTTCCCTCTCACACACTTGTGTCAAGCTTCCAGCCATTGATCAGTCCTTCTGGCTTATGTATTAATGGACCATGGCTATTAGTCTCATACTATTTTTTTGACCAAGAGTATTTCATCTGCCACTTTCAGAGAGCCCAGCAAGCTACCGAGAGTATTCTGACTACATGGCAGAGCCTTAAGTATGGCAGCACTAAAAAGGATGAGAAAGGAGAGGCTGAAATAATTTCAGGACCAAACTAGGCTGCCAAAACAAAGAAGGACTAAAATGACTGTCTGTACTTTCAAAGCCCTTACGATGGCATTGGAAGTATATATCGAGGACCTGATGGTGCTAGTGGGAAAGATCAAAAATACCATCATTGGTGTGACTGAGAGGAGAAGGCATCAATCACATCATACCGTTTTTGAAACCGGATAAGATAGAGGAGTCAGTGGTGTCGGTGTCCTTGTCCACACAAACCTGGCCATGAGCATTGATTCATTTGAGTGTGTAACAAACCAAATCGGATGATTGCACGTGAATAGATGTGGCTCACTGCCGGCAGTTTCTATCTTTGTTGTCTACACACTAACATCCACATCCAGACTTCTCTCTCGCCAGAACTCCACCCAGCAGATCAGCCTATAACAGCCCGGCTCATCGAAGTTCCACCATTTTCCACCAGTTTTTTAAATCCGGCTCAGGTATGCCAGTCCAGAGACTCACAGACATGGGGGTAGAGCTGCTACTGGCTCTCCTGTGCCCAGCCGCTCACAAGGCACCCAGGAGGGATGGTGGGTTCTAGCCCTGGCCCGCCACCCCAGCAGAGCCTTGCAACAAGCCAGACGACCCCCCACTCCATGAGGGCCTCCATTTTCCACATCCGGACTTCTCTCTCGTCAGAACTCCACCCAGCAGACCAGCCTATCACAGCCCGGCTTGCGGCTGCTTGAGGCCACGCGGTTCATCAATAAATGCTGGACTTAGAGATGACTACAAGTGTATGCTACCTGCATGGCAGAGCCTGGCAAGCTACCCGTGTTGTATTTGATATGTCAAATACCAGTAACAATTATAGACCTCCTTCCGGAATGGATTGAGGCTCTTTATGTTCCTGGAGCAAGCAGATGCCCTTGGGCTCTACTAGCATGAGATAGGACATATGGATATGTTACTGGGGCCCGCTCGAGCAAATCGATGATGAACGGGAAGACAGTGATACACTAACATCCATATACAAGAAAGAAGAAATTTAAATAAAACTACAAAACCCAAATGCAACAGTATCTCTAAAATGCATTTAAAACATTATTCTTATCTGTCATTCTTTATCCATAAGTACTCAAAAGAAGAAATTTTAAGATATTTTAGATACAAATAATTTGTGATAATTAATTGCCAGAAGACATGCAATTAAAAGAAATACCAGAGTTTGGTCTTTAAGTTGAAGGGAAATGATGCTAAGTAGAAGCTTAGAGTGACTAGAAAGAATTAAAAACACTGTGAAAAGGAATGATGCAAGTACAATAAATGTATATTGATGTTTGAAACAACAATTTCAATGTTCTGAGGAGTTAGAGTATATACATAAAAGGTTAGAAAAGGGTGAAAAGAATATAAATCCTTCTTAATCGATTGCACCTTAAGGAAGTATTTAAAGAACTAACTTATTGTAGATTGCAATAAGTCAAAGATGCATTTTGTTATCTGCAATGTGGTCATAGAAGATTAATAAAGTGTACCTCAAAGACTAATATAGGAGAAAAATGAAGCAATTATTCATACTTGATAGCTTTTTTTAATTAAAGGTGAACAATGGAAATATTTTATTGGCTTAAATGAGCAATGAGTATTTTATAGTTTATTTTACTCTTACAAACGAGCCTTAAATTTCAGCAAAATTCAATACCAAAAATTTAAATGAAATTAATTATATACCTTAAACAACTAATTTCAGTATTTTATCTTCATTTTATTTATTTGTATTTTTTTTTTGGATCACACCCAGAGATGATAAAGGTTACTCCTGGCTCTTTGGTCAGAAATTACTCCTTGAGATGCTTGGGGACCATATGGTATACCAGGGATTGAACACGGGTTGACTGTACGCAAAACAAACGCCCTATCCACTTGACTATTGCTCCAGCCCAATCTTCATTAAATAGTACACCATAACAGTTGTAATGACTTTTATCACTAAAGATTACCATATTTATTTATTTATATATATATATTTATAGCTACATATGTACATTTATACTACAAATGGAGAGATATAGCATCTACAGTTATCATGATCTATGGGTAAAAGTGAGTTAAATGTCTTTAAGAGTTACTATCTCTAATAAATAAAATGTGCTTATTGTTTATGTTCAGAGGAATAAAAATCAAGCAATATTGAAATATTATGCCATGTCAGTGAGAAAGGCACATACCAAAGAGTGAGAAAATAGCCAGTTTGGGAGGGTTTTTCTAAGAAAGAATTTATATTCACTGTTAGTGGGAATGCCCTTTGGTTTAACCTCTAGGAAAATAATATGAATAAAGCTCAAAAAATGGAAATATATCTTCCATAGGACCCAGAAATAGCACTTATTGTCACATATATGCAAAAAAAACCCCAAATGCTCAGTTAAAGATGAATGAATCAATAAGTTACACACACAAACGCACACACACACGCACACACACACACATGCATTGGACTATTTCGTAAGTCTAAGAAAGTAAAAAACCATGTAATTTGCTGTGACATGAATGAAAATAGAGCTTCCATAATGAGTGAAGCCAGTTAGAAAGAAAGGGAGAGACATTGAATTATCTATATTATATGTGGAACTTAAAGATAACAACAAGAGGTCCTAAGACAAAGGCATAGAAAAGGTCAGATATGGGTTTGAAGTGCAAATGGGTGGGTGAAAGGAAGGGGTCTTGGGTCCCTAGATGAAGATAGTTGGTACACTGGTGTTGTGTATGGTCTGAGATCTACTGACACTCATTTTGAAAAAAAATATGAAAAATGCTTTACAAAGTTAATGATAGTTTAGTTAGGCCTATAAAATTTTAGCACCAATGCTACTACCTGTGTCAACTCTCATCCATGAGTGTTTTCGTATACCAAGACCCCATCCCCTACCCTCCACCCCACCTTGACAGGCACATTACAAATTTAGAAGGAATATAATATAGATAATTTAATGTAGATAGTAATGTATATTATATATAATAATACATATAATATAGATATGTATATTATATTATATGTATTATTATACATATAATATATGTATAATAATGTCCCTCACAGACATGGGGGCAGAGAGGTTACTTGCTCTCCCTGTGCCCAGCCGCTCATGAGGCGCCCAGGAGGGATGGTGGGTTCTAGCACTGGCCCACTACCCCAGCAGAGACTTGCAACAAGCCAGACGACCCCCCCACTCAATGAAGGCCACCATTTTCCACACCCGGACTTCTCTCTCGTCAGAACTGCACCCAGCAGACCAGCCTGTCACAGCCCGGATCATCGACACCCACCCTGGAGCAGTCTTTTTTTAAATCTGGCTCCAGGTATGCCGGGCCAGAGATTCACAGACACGGGGCAGAGCTGCTACTTGCTCTCCCTGTGCCCAGCCGCTCACGAGGTGCCCAGGAGGGGATGGCGGGTTCTAGCCCTGGCCCACCACCCCAGCAGAGCCTTGCAACAAGCCAGACGACCTCCCACTCCATGAGGGCCTCCATTTTCCACATCCGGACTTCTCTCTCGTCAGAACTCCACCCAGCAGACCAGCCTATCACAGCCCAGCTCGGCGCAGCTGCAAAGCGCCACGCGGTTCATCAATAAATGCTGGACTTAGAGATGACTACAAGAGTATGCTACCTGCATGGCAGAGCCTGGCAAGCTACCCTTGTTGTATTTGATATGCCAAATACCAGTAACAATTATAGACCTCATTCCGGAATGGATAGAGTCTATTTATGTTCCTGGAGCAAGCAAGCAGATGCCGTTGGGCTCTACTAGCATGAGACAGTACATATGGAAATGTTGCTGGGGCCTGCCTCGAGCAAATCGATGATGAACGGGAAGACAGTGATACAGTGATACAGTGAATATAGATATAATATAATAATAATAATACATATAATATAGATAATTCAATGTCTCTCCCTTTCCTTATAACTGGTTTTAGCTTAAATCTCATGTGTTTTTGTTATTGTTGAGCCTGTTCTTTGGCTATGTATTTATACTACCTTACCACATAACATGTATAACTGAAACCTGACCACCTTTCCCCCAGTATTTCCCCTCACATCTTTTTCTTCCCTCACTTAATTCTTTGCTTCTCTCATTTTATAGTAAATTGAATATGCTTTTAGAAAATTATAAGTTAGAAGTTCGTAATGTTTAGGGTAGGGGCACCAAAGGTGAATCTATTGACAAAATAATTGTCAAATTAACCCAAATATGAGATGATATTTAACCAGGATCTGAATAACATGTATCACTTGCAGCACTTGTCTTCCCATTCATTGGTTTGCTTGAGCGGGCACCAGTAATATCTCCATATGTCCTATCGCTTGCTAGTGTAGCCCAAGGGCATATGCTTGCTCCAGGAACACAAAAAGACTTAAGCCATTTCTTCAGGTCATGGGAATGAGGTATATAATTGTTTCTGGTTTGGGGAATATCAAATACGACACGGGTAGCTTGCCAAGCTCTGTCGTGTGGGTGGTATACTCTCAGAATGGGCCCTTATCTCGTGCATTTATTGATGAACCATTTACAGATGTCAGGATATGAATAACAAATAACACAAAACATTAAAAATAAATTACTTGTCTGTGAAATTTATGGCAAGATAGATTTTAGTTATTATACTTAATAATTTAATGACTTAAACTTAATATATTAACTCCAATACTCACAAAGTTATAAAGTACTTTAATCTAAAACTAAAGCTTACTCTGGTAATTCTGAAGTTGAGTCATTTCATCAGTTTTCTAATTGTACCACATAAAAGTGAAATCATAGTGGATTTAGTTTTCTCGGCTGGTTAATATTATTTAACATTGTGCTCTAGGTTCATCCTCATTGTTGCAAATTGAAGGATTTTATCTTTGTAATTTATAAGTAGTAGTATGTTGTGTAAATAAATACCATAGCTTCTTTATTAATTTGTTAGTCATTAGAAATCTAGATGTTTTCTTATCTTGGCTATATAAATAATTTTGTAATAAAAGACAGATTACATCCAATTTCTTTGAATCAGTGTTTCTGCATGAATAACTTAATTCATGCACCTAAATAACTTAATAGTATCTGATATCTTTATTTTTTTTGCTTTTTGTGTCACACCCGGCAATGCTTAGGGGTTTCCTGGATCTGCATTCAGGATTAACTCCTGGAGGTGCTCGGGGACCACATGGGATGCTGGGAATCGAACCCGGGCTGGCAGGGGCTGGCTGCAAGCAAGGCAAACGTCCTACCCGCTGGGCTATCGCTCCCACTCCATGATATCTATTTTTAATATTTTGATAAATAATCATACAGTACTTTGTAACAGAAGATAACTCAGTGATTTCCATAATATAAGAATATGGATGTAAAGTATTAAATTATTAGGACAAAGGAGATGCACTGTTTATTTTCATTGATGCATACTTAAAAATTTCATAATGTTATAATGCCAAGTTTATTTAATAGATTTTTAATAAAAATAAAAATTTAAAAGGTTAAAAATATTCTCAAATATCATCTACATAGGATTAATTACCAAGATGAGATGATACTGAGTGTGTGAGACTGCGCTGGTTGAACAAACTAAAACTGATTGCCTATAGATTAAAAAAAAAACTAAATGAGTTTCCCCAATCAATTGCAACATATGGCTCTCATTTGAAGCCTGATTTGAACAAACAGGCCTGATGGACCTTAGAGATAATTTTAATACTGATTGGATTTTGATGTACTGTTAATCCTCTAGATTTCGTTCTAGAAAATATAATTGTAATGTGGTTGTGCTTGATACTATAAATAGTCCTTATATTTGAAATAAAAAAATATGAGCAAGGAACTGGAATTTCAATTTCTGTTTGATCAGGCAGAAAAAAAAATCAATTGAAAAATAGAAAAATCATTTCTAGGGATTGGTATAGATGGATAAATCATAAAACATTTTAAGATTCATATCAGAAATATGAATACTAATATGTCCCCTAAGGCAAGTCATAGGAGATTTAAATAGATATTTAGTGAAGCTAGGGATATGTTTCATGCTTGAGAAAAAAAAACTACAGAAAGAGGTTTAATGTGCACACCAATAGTGGCACTAAGCTCGTGTAATAATCATTGTATCGTTCTAGGATGTGTATTTATAATAACTTATTTTCTTACCAAAAATTGAGTCTTAGAGAGATTTAATTGTTTGTTCCAGTTTCTATAGTAAGAGCATATCTGGAATCTCCTAGACCTGGAAATTTTTCTACTATGCAACATAGGAAGCCATTTTTGGCAGAAGACATTCAATGTCATTTTGACCCAAATGTTCTAGTCAATGTCAGTTGATTTGTTTCATTGAATAGTTGCTAACTACTTGTTTATTTTTTTTTTTTTTTACTCAGGTTATCTTCAGGGGCCAATGGGTATAGTAATTTATGAGTAATATTAAAGGTTGTTCTATTTTGTCTTCCTTATTATTTTGCTATCTTTTTTTCTACTATTAATTTGCAGGCAATATTCATTAATTTTATAATTACATCTTGTGATGCTCATTTTTAATTTCTTAAAATAGTTTTTTATTTTACTAAACACTGTTAACCTCATAATATTGTGATTAAACACATAAAATGTGTTTAATCCTCATAAACAACATTTCTTTCATTATATAGCCATAGACTATTAAAATGCAACGCATTTGTGTACTATTGATGTGCTTTCATTCACCAAAGATTTTCAGAAAAAATTTAGGGTGAGATTTGTTGCAGTGGCATTATACTATTTTTCAGATTCCATGTTTTCTCATGTCAGTGTAATTTATAAGTTCTGCCTAGTTCTGGTGTCTTTTTGGGGATAGTAAATGTTTTAATAAGATCATGATAATCTTATTTTTGTACATATTTCTGAATAGTCTCTTATAAAACTATGTGCAATTTACAGTGGTGATCTAGCATTCTTTGTTTTATACCTAGAACTTACTATTGGCATAAATATAAATGTAACTGAGATAACACAATTATGTCATATATATTCTAGCTTTTACATATAATTAAAATATATTTCTGATATTATAAACTCAGTTAAAGCATAACTGAGTTTAAGCATAAACTCAATTTATGAGTTTATGTTATGCATAAAGTATATGAGTTTATGCTTAAACTAAGTTATGCATAAAAACTGGTAAAAAACCAAGAACAACTAATGTCAACAATAATGATCCTTACTATATCTGCAAAGAAGCTTTATCTAATAAGGTTAAGTTTATAGGTATTAGGAGGTAAGTTGTAAAAGATTTTAGGTCCAATATTCTATTCTTTTCCATACTTCTAAATGATTATAATCATCAATATAAATAATCAATATACAGGGTCTATAACTAAAAATATTGGAGTCACTGGAACAATTCTCCATGGTACTAGGAGGTCAGTTGCATGGGACATACACCACGTGCGATGTAAAGTCTTGAAGATGCTGGGTAGCTACTTTACCACTTGAGTTACAACTTGAGTTACAAAACTGGCTCTGCGCAGGGTCAAGACACTATGTAATTATTGCATTCTTGTCACATTTGATTCAGAAGTACTCTTTCTGATATCATGCAAATTAGTAAAAGGGTATGCTTACCCATGAAACAAGTGACATTTATTTTTGTTTAGTTGGGAATCAGATCCTTTCATAAATTATCCGATTAGAAATGTCACAAGTAATGCAAATTAGATATGTCCCAATTTCATTTTAAAAAAGAAAAGTATTAATTACCAATTCTTCTAGCATTCATTAATATTCATGCAAAATCAGGGACTTATAGCCTAGATATAAGTTTTTCCTTTCTTATATCTTTGTAAATAAAACTATTATATTTATATGTATATACACATGCATATATATGCATATATACATACACATACATATAGATGTGTATATATGCATTATATGCATAAATATATACATGAATATATATGTATATATGTCCATGCATATATATGCTTTAATTGATATATATGTATATATAACATACTCAAATATATATTTCAAAAGTTAGTTATTTAAATAATATATAATAATCCATCAAAACATATATATGTATGTTTTAGACATGCCATCTATAAACAGACAATTCAAGTCCTCAGTTCCCCTTTTTATTTGGTATATTAAATTTTTCACTTTTATGAACAACCTCATTTCCTCTAATTCTATCTTTTGCTTAGTAGTCTGTAAAGTTGTTTGGGATCATTCTTTGGGGGGTCACATCAGGCATACTCAGGAGTTACTCCCTGCGTCTGCACTCAATAATTGCTCCTGGTGGGCTTGAGAATCATATGGGGTCAAACCCTGGCGGGCTACATAAAAGGCCTTGTGACTTTAACTCTCTGGCCCGGTCATTGTGAAGTCTTGCTCCAAGAAAAGGTTAGTGTTCCACTGTTTTCTTGTTCTCTTAAGTTCCAATACAAATGCTACTGTTTAATTCAAGCTTTAGATATTTAAGAAAATTTTATTTAAAAAATTTTATTCAATATTGCTTGTCTATTTAAAAAAGTTTTGAAATTTCCCTTCTTCTTAATAGCCATTTACTTAATTCAAAGTTAAAAATGAAATTCACTAGATAAATAATAATTTGCTTATACAACTATTTAGCACAAATTAGCACAAATTCAAAACCATTAGTAGCCTTATACATTCTTTCTTATTAACTGAAAAGCATGATGCAACAGAATAATGAATTTTCAGAAGCACAGAAATGATTCCCCTCAGCCAATACCGTTCTTCAGTCAAGCTCAACAGACCTTATTACTTAGATTTGGCTCTGTACCCTTAGGCATATTATGAATCACATGAGCAGATGATTGAATGGGAAAAATAAGTCCATTATGAAAAAATTGAGATTTTTTTGATTCAACTGCCTGTCCATTAGTGACATAAAGTGCTGACAAGCAGAACAAACAGTGAGCAATGTAATGTCAAGGCCTCTAGTGAAATGAAGTCTCATAACTTCACTAAGGTTGATGGATAGGTAATAATGACATTTTTAAGTGTAGGAATATACTCTATTAAGAACATCAAAGAATTTTTTGTGCACAAAGTAGTTGTTGCAGCTGGTTGCTCAGGAAAAGATGACTCTATAGCGTAGGAAAACAGTCATGTGCTTATAAATGTTTAATCAGGTTAATATTGTGTTGCTCTTTACTATGCCAAAGAACGTCTATTATTTGTAGTGTAATAATTTAGAATAAAGTTCTTTTAGACAGTGAAAGGATGATTGAGCATTCTACCTCAAATACTCAAGTATTTGACATTAACAACATTGTAAATTTGACATGAACAATTTATCAATATACAGGAACCTTTGCAAAACTGCCTAAGCAATAGTGTTATCTGAATAGTAAATAATTCTTTTGCTCTTAACAAAATGCAACCAAATATTCTTTACAGATTATACAATAAATACAAATCTCTTCATTCAATCACTCAATTGCCGTCAAACTCTCACAAATTTATTTTTATGTCGATAAAACTAGTAAGAACATGAGAAAAAATAGATATTTTAACTATCTTTAGTCTTCAAGAATAAACAGGAGTTATTTCTCTTTTGGAAAGGAAAATCTTGTAGCATCAAAATATTTTCAAGGATATCAGGAAATTACAATTAAATTAAACAATTATATTTTCTCAATCTCATAAATCATAGATTCGAATGTTACTTTATTATTTTGAGTTATGCATTTCAGTAACAATAAAGTTAATTAAGACTCATCTGTCTGATAAAATTAATCTGATGGAAAATTTTATTATAGTTATAAATTTTAAATATTAATAATTTTACTCCAAAATTCATCAATCAATATACTACTAATAACCATATTATAAAAATGAATATGAAATTAAATTATTACATGAATCTTGTATTTTATAATTTAAATTTATTGTGTTTTTGAAGCCTGTCTCAAACAGTACTCAGGAGACCAGAGGCACTCCAGTGATACTTAGACAACTTATTTGGATGGTCAATAACTGACCCAAGAAGGCAGTTGCTTGTAAATACTGGAAATCATCAGCTCTCCCCAGACTCCCTGCAGTGTGCTCAGAGAAACATTTTTTTCAGTTGCATGGAGGGTGTTGCTACACCTAATAGTGCTCAGAGTTTACTCCTGACTCTGTGCTTTGTGATTTTTCCTGGCAAGTGGTCCCAAAGTTCAAAGCCTGTCAGCTGCATGTAAGGCAAGTACCCTGCCTACTGCATCATTGCTCTTCAGGACAGTTTTTTTTTTTATTACAACTTAGATGTTTTCTTAAATTCTCATTGTCGAACTGTTTCACTTGGTGGGTATAGCTCCTGGGTATTGGTGGGTTCAGTCAATTATAGAATTTATGTGTACTATTATATTGTTAATAATATTCATTATAATAGTTTATATTACTCTATTAATATTAGAATCAAACTGTGTGCTCCCAATCTAGTCCTTTGAACAATCTTTCTGGTGCTACTTAGTTTATTTGATTTTAATCATTAAAGCATTTTTATTTTACTTAATGTACCACAATTACAATAGTGTTAACATTAGTTTTTGAAGTATTGTTACTGCAACTTCTCCATACCTAAGTGTCCAAGACACTTTACATTTATCCTAATCTCACTTCTAGTCAGCCTTTTCCACCCCTAACCTTATGCTCCATACGCCTAATACTAATTATTTTTATTTCCAAATCACAGGTCACATACACATTTAGGATATTTTTAAGTTAAAATAAAAAAAAGGCTGGAGATGTTACTCAGGAGAATATCACGTGCCAAGGATGGAACCCAGGCGTCCTGCAGCATAACATACGCTTAGCTATCAAACCAAGCAGCCATTTTCTTCTCTCTATTTTTCTCTTTCTTACTTTCCTTACATTACATATATAGATTTCATTAGATGGATCTCCTAATGCTTTCATTACATTTGTAATGAGGGGGAAACAGCTATTAATCGTAACTTTGGATTTCATATATATTTAGAAGAGGCTCTGCTTTGTAATCAAACTTCAAGCTAAATTTAGGATATTATACACCTTAAATTCTTATTATATATTAAGACAATTTTGTATGACTTTACATCTATTTTCTGTATTACTCATGCCAACTGTACAGCATATCTCAGCATGAACTATATTCTCAGGAGAAATTCTAGGATAGAATTGCCTCGAGTATTGCAGGCAAGCTTTCATTGAAAGGGAAATGGAGCAAAAACAACTCCATTGCCTAAATAAATTAATTGAGTTAAGAGAAAGACCCAAAAAATAAAAAAGGAAGTTTTGTTTAGTCTCCATAATTTAACTCTATCTTGTGGAGTAGATTGAGGAGACAAGTGCCTAAATTTCTGTCATAGGTGTCTTTGTTATTACCTCTACCCTGAGGGACTAGTGTTAACTGCTCTGAGGTACACAGCTGTTTTCACACTGTCAAGGCAATCACATATTTTACATTTATCGCTGAAACATCAAATTCTATTTCCTTACCAAGATCTATAGACTAAATTCTTATAGAGACACTTCTGTAGAATTAACAATGTGGATCTCTAGTTGGTTTTAAATGACATGAAAGTCACAAGGCATGTCTTGGTGAAATATATCTTCTTAAAATCCACTGCTATTGACCACTGATGTCTACACACCATCGGTTCCTTTTAGACATTAACACTGAAATAAATTTAAACACCTTGGCTTATTCAAAGTAGGTAAAGCTTGAAATTGCAAACAATTGCACAGTAATTGTAATGTTCTCTCTGATTTGCAAATCTGAATAAGAAATGAAATGTTCTGGGACTATTTTACATATCTGTATACATATGTATATGGTGCTTCAATTTTTTCTCATACAATTATTCATTTCTGTGTGAGGGTAGATGATTTAACAATAATTTTTATAAGTAAACAAAATACATGAATGTAATTTTATAGACGTATATTTGGAGATTATAAAAATAAATCCTTTCTAGTTTAAACTCTAATCTTTATTTTAAAATTCAAAATTACATAAAAATGAAAAACAAAACAGATTTATAAGTTCAGAGATGAATACCTGTTTTTAAGCTTAAAAGTTTAAAAGCACGCTGATTTCTCCACATATTTTCTTTTAAGATTTTTTTCCCTCCAGTCCTTCAGTTTTATTAAATATTTAAGAGTCTTGGAACTGGAGCAATAGCACAACAGGTAAGGTACTTGCCTTGCTTGAGGTCTAACCCTGGGTTTGATGCCCAGTTTCCCATATAGTCCTTCCAGTGCCCACTCAGAGTAATTTCTGAGTACAAAGCCAGGAGCAACTGCTAAGCATCATGGGCATGCCACCAAACAAAAACTTGAGAGAGAGTCAATATAAATTCTTATAAATACATATTCTCATAGATGGCAAAGTTTTATGTTTTAATATGAGAAACATTCCTCTAGTTTAAAACATGAATGCATATGAAATTTCTCAGAGATACATTACTTGCATAACAATATTCTACATTTACTTCCATAATACTATCTCTTTTCATCAGTCTTCTGGCCTTATCCATTTCTCCTTGGTTTTATAATTTTTTTGTGTAAAACTGAATATGTACAGGAACTGGAGAGATAGTATTCCATGATAAAGCACTTGCTTTGCATACAAATGATCTAAATTTGATTGCCCAATCCGTACGAGTCCAAGAGCAGTGAGGCCTGAGTTCACTACCAGGAGTAAGTTTTGAGCCCAACTAGTATAGACCAAATTCAAATAACAATTTAGATGAGAAAGTAGCATAGAACCCACTAAGTTTAAACAGAGAAAATAGTAACATGGAAGGCTCTAACAGTTCAGTATGTTCTCAGACAATGCCTTTGATAACACCATTATGAATGTAAAATTTTTCTCAAATTTCATTTTACCAAACTAATTTTCGATAATTCCACTTGCCATTATCTTGTAACAAACAATATAAAAAATTATTATCTGCTTGTCAAGGGGGCAGACTTGGGTGTAGGGTAGGAAACTGGGTACAATATGGAAAAGAAAGGTAACACCAATTATGGGATTTGATCAAATGCTAAAAACAACTGTATTGTGAACAACTTTTTCGTCCCTTATATTCATGATGTTTAAGTAAAGTTTAAAAATAATAATAAAGTATATATAATGATAAATTATATAATTTGTATATGATAAATTATATATAATGATACATTATATATGATTAATTTAAAAAATAATGATAAAATAATGATAACTAAAGATAAATTATATAGTGTTAAAAGTCACTGAGGACACAGGTGGTAAGAAGTTATGCACTGGATAAAGGACAGATGTTGAAACATATGATTAAAGCTCAGTTATGAACAAATTTGTAGTTGTATATCTCTGTAGTTCAGTTATAAAAATGCTACTGAGCAAAGAAAAATATATAATAATATAATATATATTATATATAATATATAATAATATATATAATATATATGTATGTCAAAAAACAACAACAAAGATTCTCTTGATATCTGAACCATTGGGTCTAGAGTACTAGTAGAGCAAACAGGGCTCCTGAGCTTGCTTCCCCTCCTCCCTGGCCCTCACCACTTCTGTCCTATCAGGATTAGAGAATTTACCCAGTTTTCCATCAGCACAGGCTGCTATCCACTTTTGGGACACAGATCACACTATGCACACTGCTTATATCTAGCTCCAATCCCCACATCTCATACTGAATACATTTATTCCCCAAGCTTTGAACCCAGAGACAGGCTGGCCCCAAGGAAAGGGACAATGAATATGATTGAAAGGTACAATGAATATGATGCAGGAATGCGTAATGCATTAAACTCTATTATTAATAGTATTCCAGAGCTGGAGAAACAGTGGAGCAGTTTCTATCTTATTCCTAACTCAGTTCAACTATTTGCAGAAGGTCCACGCAATGAAATAGTGGTGGTGAGAAATCAAAGGTTCTTACATTGCAACTGTGGAGAGACAGGCCAAGATGACCTAGAAACTAGCTTTTATACATACCCTTTTCTCTCTGCCAGGCAACAAATCACAAACCAGAAACATCTCAGAGTTTCTGGCAAAGGCCTGAGGGGGAAGAAAAAGCAACATCAGCTCAATCCATTGAGAACCTCTGTAGGGGAAACATGCAAAGATTTATACTCAGATCATAGCTGATACAATGAGGAATTAATGTAGAAGACCATGAAACTTTGTGAGTGATGATGATATCTTGTAAGACTCTACTAATAATACCCAGCAATATGTGCTCTCAGATAATGAGTTTAGAGACATCGTAATGAGGATTTTCATCAGTTTGAATAAATGATGACACAGGAGAGAAAATATAGACACCTAATGAAAAAAACTATAATTAGAAGTGGCAGAGCTGAAGAATATGGTAAGTGAAATAAAATAAAATAAATATAAAGGCTTGCAGAAGAATAATAATATCTGATAAAAAGAATTAGCTACAAGATTGGATACCGAAAACCTCTGAAAAAAAATGGAAGATGGAGGGTTTTCTAAATTTAATGGAACACTTCTCTATCCCTGCTCACTATGCCTCTAGAATTCTGGAGACGTAGTGAGCATGCACTCAGATGTTGGGAGTTCAAAGTGTCTCAACGGAAATAAAACCAAATAGATAAACTCAGACTAGTCACATTATTATCAGAACAACAAAAAGCAATGATAAAAATACAATACTTAAAAACAGAAAGATCAAAGAAAATAATTCATATCCAAAGAAACCACATATGATTCAAAGCAGGTCACTCAAATGAAACATAAGAAGTGGAAGATGAAATGCAGTAAATAAAGTGATATAAAGTTTCTAGGGACCATAGCAAAAGTGTAAAAGATAGGGAGTTTTCTTGCATGTGGCTGATCCATTCTCAATCAATGGCACATCATATGATTCTCCAAGCAAAGCCCTAAATATTCAAGAGTCAGCCATGAGCATAGCCTGAGGTGGTCCCCAAACCAAAATAAATTCCAAAGCATTAATTTCTCTCACATGTGAAATGTAAAATAGCAAGATAAGGAAATAACAGGTGAACAAAATTATCAGAACTTAAGAAGTGATCTACTGAATTCAGTTTACCAAGGGCTGGGTGAGTTTGCTGCAGGAGGTGGATGGAAAGGACAATGAAAATGATGGAAGAATGCTTAATGCATTAAACTCCTTTTATTAATAGTATTCTAGAGCTGGAGAAATAGTGGAGCAGGTAGGCACTAGCCTTGTAGGTGGTTGACCGTGGCTTAATGCTAAAGACACAAACAGGTGGGACCCTGAACACAGAGCTAGGAGTAAACCAAGGGTACCACAGAGTATGGGACCAGAATGTCGACAGCAAACATTAACAGTACTGTAAATCAAAGCACATATTTTTAATCAATATTTGTTTGATGAAAAATGAACTAGTTCCAGAGGCCCCATTCACTCTCAATGGAACAAACATTTCTGAATGCAGCAGTTATGTGTACATAGGTCTAGAAGATGAACAACCTAAAACCTGAGCTGCACAGGAGGAAGAGAGCAGCATGGAATGCCTTCAAAAGCATCGAAGAAATAGCTAAAAGGACAAAGAACCTCTAGCTCCGGACACATCTCTTTGACTCCACCATTCTCCCTGCATTAACATACACCCCAGAGACCTGGGCCCTATGAAAGCAAGGAAGAGAACACTATTTGGGTCTCCCAAAGAGGAATCAAAAGACCTATGCTTGGAATATCACGCCTCACTAAAGTGAGAGAAGGAATCTGGAGCTCCGACCTCTGTCACTGTTCCAGAGTCAGGCATACTGTCTTGTTTGCCAAGGCATCAAAAATCAGATGGGCTGGACATGTAATGTGATTTGGAGATGACCGCTGGACTAGAGCCGTTACTGACTGGATTCCACGGGATGTCAAAAGATCACTTGGCTGCCCACCTACAAGATGGTCAGACATCTTTGTCAAGACCCTGAAGGAATGACTTGAGGCTCTTTGTATTCCTGAAGCAAGCAGATGCCATCGAGATACACTGGCACGTGATAGGGTCAAATGGAAATATTACTGGCTCCTGCTCTAGGAAATCGATGGACAGCAGGATTTCTAGTGATCTAGTGATTTGTATGATGCATACATTTTACTTAATTTTGCTCTGATTTAATTTAATAGCTATAGTGGATAATAATTGTGATGCATGTTTTCTTTTTATTCTAAAATTATGTCTAGTGTTCTTTCATTTTATTTTTATAGCAATGAAGCTTAATAGTTTGACATTGTAGTATCCCTTATGTATATCTTCATGTACTTACAGTGCTCCTGGTCCTCATTTTATTTAGCCCTTCTACATGCTTTCTTAGCTTAAAAATATTTCTCATCTCTCCATCTTTAAATTCACAGATAGCCAAGTACAACTAATTATGCTTTTTTTTTTCCTGTTCTCCCTTCATCTTCATTTTCTTCTGGTGTTATGTTTCTATTTTGTTAAATCATTACTTTTCCACAATTATACCAATATTTAATTAAGTCTTAGCTTACCAATTAAGCATATTTAATTAGGGGCCAGAATAATAGGACAGCACGTAGGGAGGCTGACCTGGATTTGATCCTTTGGCATCTGTATGGTCTCCTGAGCACCTCCAGGAATAATTCCTGAGTGCACAGCCAGGAGTATCTGGGCATCATCAAATGTGACCCAAAATGCAAAATAAAACAAAAAACATGTTTAATGCTCACCACAAGTTTTTTTTTTCTGAACTTGGCACAACCAGTAGTTGAGTGAATGAAGCTTAAGAATATCTTGCCTTTCTATTATAATATATTCAAAGACCTTGAGTTGGATGTTGTTTTATTACTTTTCATGTTCTACTTTCTATTTTATTCCTTATATTTTCATTCATGTTAGCTTTTTCCTTCAAATGTAAATTTAAATAAATACTGTTTATTTTTATCCTCACTGAGATTTAGCTGCAAGCATCAGTGTTCTGTTCAGTACCTAAGGGGGAGCATTATTTTCCTCCTTAGGTTTCAAAGTTTTATAGCTCTTCTAACTTCTAAGACTAACTATAGGAGCCAGAGAGATTAGAACAGGTAGGGTGCTTGCTTTGTATGGCACTAACCTTGGTCTGAACCCCAACACCACCAATGTACCCTGCTCTCTGACAAGAATAATATCAGGACACATAGCCAGAAGAAAGCCCAGAACACCACCCAACAAGACCCCAAACAAACAATAAGACTCCAAATATAATTATGAAGGAAATTGTTACAAAGTCCTCCAATTACCATAAAGAGTTTGACATGAAACTAATTGATATACAGGCTAAAAAGTGACAAAAGTGTGATCTATATTAAAATTATTATTTTTAATATAAAATTATATTTTCAACTATAAATCATTTCCATAGTGCTCTTGATCTTGTAGCATTATCCAGTTACCTCAGGGTAGGAAACACATTTTTGGTATAAAATGTCTTGTTCATTAATGTAATATGTGTGTTACAAAGATGACATTGTAAAGTTCTAATTTTAATTATAGATGCTTTACTCCCAAGTATTTCAAAGGAGAGTAAGTGGGGAAAAGTCAAAACTCAGTACAAAATCAACTTAATATCTTTTAAACTTAAATTTAGGCATGCATCCCAAATGTTCACGCATAGCTTGCTTTCTATAACTACTTCTACGAGGTGCTTAAAATGATCATATCTACTACAAAAAAATCTCAAGATTTAAAGAGAATCAATATAAGGGGCCGGAGCTATAGTCCAGCGGGTAGGGCGTTTCCCTTGCACGCGGCCGGCCTGTGTTTGATCCCGGCATCCCATATGTTCCCCGGGCACCGCCAGGAGTAATTCCTGAGTGCAGAGCCAGGAGAAACCCCTGAGAATTGCCGGGTGTGACCAAAAAAAGCAAAAAAAAAACAAAAAATACAAAAGAGAATCAATATGAGTGCTACTAAAATAATTGACATTTAATGAAATACATTATAATTCTTTTGAAACAAAGACAACAGTTTTGTCAATATAGACAGAAATCTTGATTTTGCAATTTATAGCATTCTTGTAAAATGGCTATTAAAGATATCACTAAAACTATCACTATCTTCCCGTTCATCATCTATTTGCTGGAGCGGGCACCAGTAATATCTCCATATGTACTGTCTCATGCCAGTAGAACCCAAAGACATCTGCTTGCTCCAGGAACATAAAGAGTCTCAAACCATTATATTAGGTCATGGGAATGACCCAATACAAATGTTACTGGTATTTGGCATATCAAATACGACACAGGCAGCTTGCCAACTTGCCGTGCGGGTGGCATACTCAAATAGTCACCTCTGAGTAAAGCATTTATTGATGAACTGTGCAGCTACTAGCGGCAGGGCTGTGATAGTCTGATCTGCTGGGTGGAGTTGTGACGAAAGGGAATCCGAATGTGGAAAATGGCGGCAACCATGGAGCCAGGGGGTCGTCTGGCTTATTGTGAGGCTCTGCTGGGGTGGCAGTTAAGGGGTAGAACCTGCCATGCCTTCTAGGTGCCTCATGAGTGGCTGGGCACAGGGAGAGCAAGTAGCAGCTCTGCCCCATGTCTGAGAGTCTCTGGTTCGCATACCTGCGCCGGATTGAAAAAAAAACTGCTGCAGAGTGGGTGTCGATGATCCAGGCTGTGATAGTCTGGTCTGCTGGGTGGATTTGTGACGAGAGGGAAGTCTGGATGTGGAAAATGACGGCCACCATGGAGTCGGAGGGGTGTCATCTGGCTTGTTGTGAGGCTCTGCTGGGGTGGCAGGCCACGGCTAGAACCCACCAGGCCTCCCAGGCGCCTCATGAGCGGCTGGGCACAGGGAGAGCAAGTAGCAGCTCTGCCCCATGTCTGAGAGTCTATTAAAGATAGATGACAGATATTAAGAAAATATAACTTTAAGTGTACATATATGCATTTGTGTTCCATTTGATAGAAGAAAAAATACAAGTAATATTCTATATGATAGTGATGATAGCATCTTCTCTCAGATAATTTTGTAATTGAATATAAATAAAGTTGAATATAACGTATTTCATATATATGAAACTATTATAGATTGAGGAGACATATAGGTGTCTATAATATAATTTTTTCAGGAGAAATATTCCATATTGAATTAGAAAAACAGTAGAAAAAAAGTAGTAGAAGGCAATTTAAATTCATTAAATTTTCCTTTTATATAATTCATGTAACTATAGTTATTATTTTGAGAATAGTCTTTTAGGTGGCCCACATTGGTAGGACGGGCCGTGAGGTGAGACCTGGATCCTGAGTCTGTGGAAGCAAAATCTGGTGTTCCTTAAGATGGCCTGATATGGAAGGAGTCATGCCTTAAGCCCCTAGAGCTGCTGTGTGGCTGCCCTGTCCTTCAAGTGCAGTAAGTGGTTGAGATGTCAGGAATGGAAGCCAATGTGACCATCCCAATCTGGCAAAATAAGCCCGTGGGGCTGCTCGCAGTGTAGTGAGAAGGATTGGGGCCTAGCTGCCCCTGAAGCCATGTCCTAGTGCATCTTTTGAGTTTTTTATTCTTATATTTAAAAGCGGACTCAGATACATGGAGCAGAGCTGCTATGGGCTCTCCTGTGCGATCATGAGGCACCCAGGAGGGAAAGGAAGGTCTAGCCCTGGCCTGCCATCCCAGAAGAATCCAGAGGAACCCACACACCATGAGGGCTGCCATTTTCCACATCCAGACTCCACAGTTCGTCAGAGCTCCACACAGCAGAAAAGTCCAACTTTCCCCATCTCACCTTCCTCCCGTTCATCAATAAATGCACGAGATGAGAACCTGGCAAGCTACCCATGTCATATTGGATATGCCAAAAACCGATATCAATTCTAGACCTCATTCCCATGACCTGAAGGAATGGCTTGAGGCTCTTCATGTTTCTGGAGGTAGCAGATGCCCTTAGGATACACTAGGACATGATAGGAAGTAGGGAGATGTTACTGGTGCCCGCTTGAGCAAATCGATGAACAATGGGCAGACAAGTGATGCAAGTGATTACTAACATGGATATTCAAATATTCAATAATAATATATCAAAGAACAATATTTGCATTGTATCAAAAGATAGGCAAGTGTTACTTGAAATATGTCATTTTGATTTCAGATACAATAATAGTTTTCCAGGGTCATAAATCCATAGAGCAATCAGAATTTCTCTCTTGCTTTCTTCTTCTAAACCAAATGGAAAATAACAGTAAAACGACAAATATAAGTATGCTAAGATTGTAGATATATAGATTTCTAATATTTTTAAACTTTGTAGAAATATTTATCAAGAATTGAATGCAGAGAAACCACATCAAAAACCCAGAAAGAATAGATAATTATATTTGTAAAGAAATCGAGTCTAGCGATAGTACAGCAGGTAGGTCATTTGTTTTGCAGGTGATCAACCTGGGTTCTATTCCTGGCTTCACATATGGTCCCCCCTAGGGCCGCCAGAAGTAATTCCTGAGTGCATAGTCAGAAGTAAACCCTGAGCATTACCGTCAGTGACCCAAAAAAGCAAAAAAAAAAAAGAGTGTCGTAATGTATTATGATTAATTTCTTCCCTTAAACACAGGCAATCTGGATTCAACCCTGTAGACATATATAGTTCTAAGAGGTCTGCCAGGAGTGATCTGCATGCACAGTCAGATACAATGTCCCAAAATTCCCTATTACTGAAAAAAAGAGGATGGTGAGATTTCAAATAATACTCTCATCACTCTAGTAAGCTCTTAGTTTAGATCCCTCTAAGAAAATGAAAGAGAAACAATAGTAAGTACACTAATTTATTAACACGCATTTCTCAGGTATTCATGCCAGTTATATAAGGAGCAATAAGTAACTCCCTTACCATATACGACTTAAGTATTAAGTACCATCTCAGTAAGGAAAGGACAAGGAATACAGGCTTCTTAGAAAACGATGATTGATTTTTAAAAAAAAAAACTAGTGATCCTTTATAAGTATAAGGGATAGCTATTATATTTTGCCGGGCTGTGGTTTAGACTTCTAGTTTCTCCCAATGTGAAAAAAGTCAGTATTTTGTTGCTTTCAAAAGTTCATATTGGAGATTTATGATAAAAGTAAAATTGATCTTTGCCCAAATACTGGGAATTTAGAAACTGACACTTCCTGCACATATGTACCTATAGCTCAAAATACTCAGCATTTCAAAGTACCATATTGTTTTGCTGGAATGGTCTTCTACACATCACATTGTAAGAACATGCTGCATATAGGAATATAAATCATAACCAAAACACTATACTCTGATCCCGGTTAAGACATGCAAGACTGCAAGACCATTGGTTAGCAGCCAGACACTCTACATTTATGATTTCAGTTTTTATGATAAGTCTTTTACATATTCTATAGATCATGGTAAAAATTCAAGTATAATGATGTTTCTACAGCCAATCTGAAAATTCCAAAACCCAACTAACGTGCTCAAACCCATATATGGGTTTCCTGTTGCAGGAGAAAATGATGTATAACACTATCCAGCCTCAAGGCACTTTTCTACACTTTTTTCTCATAGATTCTGCACATATAAGGGGTGTTTGGATTATATCCACATAACTTTAATGACATTATATTTGAATACTGGGATTACAGATGATTATTTTGCCTTTATTTCCCTTGTTGACAGTTTTACATAAACCACAAATTATTTCAAAACAAATATTTTTAAGGCAAACAGTACAATTAAAAAATGGAAAATTTCAAAAAAGGGGAAATTGTCAGAATGTTGTCCTTAAAAATTTTTAATCACTATAACACACCAAAAATTAAATGGTCCAATAAATAACTAATATAAAGGGTAAACACATGATCATAAAATTTATACAATGGTTATTTTGTTAATAATATAATTAACAAAATATAAAATATTATGTAGTCACAGTAATACTAAAGACAGACCAAATCACAATGAGAATTCCCAGACATTAAAAAATGGGGCTGGTAGGTATGTTGCAGGTGGACCCCATGGGTGACTTATGTGAGGCAGGAAGGAGAGAGAGATGGTCGCTTTCTCCCCAGCCGCCTCTGCCACCCGGGACCGCTGGACAGGCTAAGGACTGATAAAGTATGCGATGAGCCCTGCACGGCGTGGGCCTGAGCCCCACCAGCCCCACGCATGCCTGATGTCTGCTTGATCTCTAGGCACGGGAGTTAATCCCCACCACCCGAGGTTTCTCGGGGAGCCACAGACTCAGGCTGGAGCGAGGAATTGCTCTTTGCAGGAAAGGAAAGTCAGTCCTAGGCCTTACCCAGGTCTGCCTCAAGGTTCTTGTCTTCCTCGCAGAAAAGAATTTTCAGGAGTCAATGAGCAGTGAAGTAAAATAGATTTTATTAAGGAGGTTTTTGGTGAGGGGGAGGGAGAGAAAGAAAGGAAAGAGTAATGCGCTCAAGGGAGAACGCAGGCTGCTCCAAAGGCGGAGAGCATGAGTAAAAGAGAGAGTACACATCTCAAGAGGGGAGATGCTGGCAACACACGTGCTCAGGCACCACATAGCGCGCAGGCATGTGTACCCAGGCATCATGTGCGCGCTGTCCTTTGGTCAGGACGGCTTTTATAGATTTCTCCCCAAGTTACTCCCATATGGGGCTTCAACCTCGGTTGCTAGGGCCCCGTTGTCAAGGGGAGTAGACTTTGGGAGTGGTCTTCTTTGACTGGAATGTCCTGGGGTCTTCCTTGAGCTGGGTCCTGGGCAGGAAGTTTGATTCATCTCCCTCAGGAAATTTACACATTCCTTTTGGCCTTCCCTTCCCCCAGGGTCTATTGTTGATAGTGGTCTTATCAAGTTTGGTTTCGGGCTTTCAGTCAGGGGTGGCTCTGGATCTCTTCTTCAGGAATTTATTGCCATGTGGTGCCCCCTGTCTGCCTGCCTACAACAGGTATATTTATTGCAAATCAACAGTAATAATAGCTGGCTTTTCAATATAAATAAATAAATTTTATAAGTTGTCAAGCTAATTATCAAAATATGTGAATATGCAGAGATAAATATTAATAGGCAGTTATAAAATAGAAGAACAGAGTAATATGTGAATATTTATACTCCCAGATATTAATGCATTTCATATATATAAATTGAGATAGTGCAATACAAGTGTAAGAAGAGAACCATTGGGATATAAAAGGCATGGAAGAAGAGAGCTATGTATGCAATTACCTGAATTTCTCTGTTAAGTTTTGCTTGCTTTTTAACTAAGTGATAGTTTTTTTTTAAATCATGTGGAGGAGTACACTTTTTAATGAATGGTACCGAGCACTTAAATTATAATTATGATTTTATGCTTAATAAATCAAAATTTTAAAGAAAGGTACTTATTTATATAGTGCATTAAAATTAATTTTATATTTACTTAAGTATATAAATAGTATAACAATAATAATTTTAAACATAAACAACATATCCATATTATAGGAATAAAATATTTTTAAGAATGTCAGGGAGATCCTTGGATACTCCGACAATATCAGGGATTAAGTTGCCTGGTAACCTCAGGGACTGAAGACCAATGACAAAATCTACAAGAGTCCAAATAATCCAAAAGTCTTTTTTACTTTACACCAAGATTTAAAACACACTCTGCTACCACAATCTAGGGCATAAGACTCTACCAGACTGAGAGCTCCTGGCCAGATCTCCAACCATGTGCTCTTGTCAAGATGTCTCCTACCAAGCGGTGCTTCTTCCCCACAACAGCACCATTTTCTCTCCCAAAGTCTGCCAAGTAGGCAAAAATGCCAAAGGCAGCAGCAAGTTGCTTGTCTCAAATGGTGTTGGCCTTTTCAAAGTAAATATCAGCAATCCAGCACTCTTAAGCAAATCTCCATGTGAACCATAGCACTGACTCAGGCTAAGAAATGCAAATCAGAGTCTACAATGTTGCCCTCCACTCAAATCAGCTCTTAACTCTTTGCAAAACACCTCAAGAGGATGGTTAAAACAATTATATCTAATATCCACATCATATAATTACAGACTATATTCCATGCCATATTGATATCCCCGTCCCCACAAGATTCTTTGTCCAGTCTGCACTACCCCCAGATAATGTCTAAGTGCTCTGTTCTCTGTTTACTGAAAGGATCTTAGGAGCCCACCTCTAGGATGGTGGGCTGACCTGTCAGCATGCAGCATGACCTGTCTTTTAATCTTTGCTAGCTAATTCTAAAAGGTGTCCTGTTTTGTAGCCAGGGTAGCTTCCTCTTGGCATTATCTGGTTCCAGGAAAAGGACTCTTAGGAGATATGAGAAAATATTATCAAATCTAGATTGTTTTTGGATCCATAGTAGAAATTACCAGGAGATTCCAAGATTTATTAAAATCAAACTGACTCATCTGTACCTGCTCCCCTACTCCTTTTGTATTTTGCACAACGGAGATCTCTTTAGCATAAAGCCCTGGCCTAATGGCATTTAAAGGACTTGAGTAAAGATCCAGAGCCAGCTAGGAAGTGGCTTTGCCAAACAAGAAGAATAATATAGTGCTAATAACAAATAAGAAATAAGATCGATGAATTGAACTACCTCCACAAGACCAACTTGGGAGTGAGTAAATAATAAAATAGTAGAGAACTTGCCTCATAGTCATTCAACCTGGGTTGACTTCCTAGCATCCTTAGTGGTTCCCTAAATCTTATATGCTATGTAATTCTCTAATTCTACAAGGACTGATTCTTGTGTGTAGAGAAGGAATCAGATCAAAATCACTGTATTACTGTCTTCCCGTTCATCATCGATTTGCTTGAGCGGGCACCAGTAACATCTCCATATGACCTGTCTCATGCAAGAAGAGCCCAAGGGTACCTGATTGCTCCAGGAACATAAAGAGCCTCAAACCATTCCATTAGTTCATGGGAATGAGGTCTATAATTGTTACTGGTATCTGGCATATCAAATACGACACTGGTAGCTTGCCAGGCTCTGCTGTGCAGGGGTAGCATACTCTTGTAGTCATCTCAAAATCCAGATTTATTGATGAACCGCGCAGCCACAAGTGGCCTTGCAAGCCGGGCTGTGATGGCTGCTCTGCTGAGTGGAACTATGACAAGGGAGAAGTCCGGATGTGGAAAATGGAGGTCCTCATGGAGAGGGGGCTCATCTGGCTTGTTGTGAGGCTCTTCTGGGGTGGCAGGCCAGGGCTAGAACCTGCCATCCCTCCCGGGAGCCTCATGAGAGTCTGGGCACAGTGAGAGCCAGTAGCAGCTCTGCCCCATGTCTGTCACTGGATCAGCATACCTGGGCCGGATTAAAAAAAGACTGCAGCAGGGTGGATCTGGATGAGCCGGGCTGTGATAGGCTGGTCTGCTGGGTGGAATTATGATGAGGGGGAAGTCCGGATGTGGAAAATAGGAGGTCCCTCATGGAATGGGGGTCGTCTGGCTTGTTGTGATGATCTGGGCTGGATTAAAAAAAAGACTGCAGCAGGGTGAATCTGGATGAGCCCGGCTGTGATAGGCTGGTCTGCTGGGTGGAGTTCTGATGACTGGGAAGTTCGGATGTGGAAAATGGAGGTTCCCCTATGTGGGAACATATCAACAGTAGGCTTAAATGACACAACGGAGATTTAATAATCCTCACTGAATTTCTTCTAAGAAAATATTCATCAAACCTCTTTTTAGAGAATCTGCATGCCTGGGTCATGGCCAACAGCAGCGGCAAATGAGCAAACTCATTTGTTTGCTCATTTGTTTGTAAATAAACAAAAATAATTTTTGTTTTATTTATTATTTTTGTTTCATATTTTGATCTGATATGATCAAAATATGAAACAAAAATAATAAATAAACAAAATTAAGAAATACTGCTCATTTGCCGCTGCTGTTGGCCATGACCCAGGCATGCAGATTCATGGAAGAGTTGCTTCCAGCTCTCTCCATGCTAGGCTGATCGTGAGGCGTCCAAGAGGGGGGCAGTTTCTGATGCTCACCAGCCACCCTAATTGAGCCTAAGAAACCAGAAAAACCTCATGCAGCACAATCACAGCCATTTTCAAGGTGCAGCCTCCACATAGGTTACCTCCCGAAGGCCTGGGAGGATCCACCCAGAACTGCTTCCAATGTTATCAACTATGATCCTGGTACACAGGTGCATGGAATTGCTGCTACTGGTTCTTACCATGACATGTGAGTCGTGAAGTGACTGAACAATATCTCAAAGTATGGTATTTTGATGTACCAGGTATCCCATCATATTCCATAGAATTATGTATGGGTCATACAATCAATAGTGTGTGAGCACTAGGTGCCATCTGTGGGAACATACCAACAGTGGGCTTAAATGACACAATGGAGATTTAATAATCCTCATTGAATTTCTTCTAAGAAAATATTCATCAAACTTCTTTAGAGAATTAGCTCCAACAAGCAATATAGAATAGATTATTCTGTGTATGCAAAGGACAAGTTCAAAGAGAGGTTGACAAAAAATTGAAACATGTCCATAAGTGCACCTATGGACATGTAGGTGCAGTGATGGTGGGTTTAGGGGTTGACTAGTAGAAACCCACTGCATTCCAGAAACTCAGAAAGTGATTGCAAGAACATAAATCGGCCAGAATCACACATAACAATCCAGAGACAAGGTCAAAACTTTATAAATATATTTCCCTTTTATGGGCTTTAATGGTCATTATAATTAGTGCCAGCTAAGGATACAGTCTTGGGGGTGGGGGTTGGGAAGGAAATGAGGTTCTCTTGCGGTTATGGAGACACATTGGAGGTGGAATTGGTGTTCAGCGATAAATCTAACAACTATATTGTGAAAAACTTTGTACTTTGAAAACATGGTGTTTAAATAAAGTTAAAAACATTTAAAATACTAAAAAATAGAAAAGGAGTACTGCTCATTAAACTACACTGAATAATTTTAAAGCAAGGCATATTGTGGAATATATTTTATAATAGACTACCTGACACAGAATAACATATAAGTAATATATTTGTAAGTATATTTAACTTGATATTACTTTGCTTCAATACCATTTGAAACTAATGCAATTAAATTTGAGAATAATCACGTTTTAATAACAATAAAAAGGAGATGGCTGAAGGGAAAAGTGAGAGATACCACAAAGCTATTCTTCTATATCTAGATGTGTCATACTTTGTGGATTAACTTCGAAAACTTGTAGATTTACAAATTAAAAATTATGTCATTTTGCTTCAGTTGAAAAAAATTTCAGTTAAAAAATACTTTTTTGTGCTGGAGAGATAGTCCAGAGAGTAGGGAGTTTGCCTTGCATGCGGCAGCCCATGCCGGCCTGGGTTCGATCCCGGCATCCCATATGGTCCCCAAGCACCACCAGGAGTAATTCCTGAGTGCAGAGCTAGGAGAAACCCCTGAGCATTGCTGGGTATGACTCAAAAAAAAAAAAAAAACACCTTTTTTTTGTTGAAAAAACTTTTGTTCAGTTAAAAAATACTTTTTAGTTGAAAAAAAGTAAGGTACTTGTTACCAAGTATCAGGTTGATTTCCTTATCTGTAAGAATATTTATAGCTAGGAATGATGCACAATATAATTTCCTACTCATCTAATATAATGTAAGTTGTATATTTTTTTCAAGACTGATAATATTGAGCATTAAAATATATATATGAAACTAAGTATGCAAATATCTATTAATCTATCTAGTCAATATCACTTCTTCATTCCTAATTAATATCTCACAAGATAGGGGAACTATAAAAAAAGAGAATCAATACTATGACAAGTATTCTCAAAAAATTACTACTCCTCTTCTCAAACTACCATTCTATATCTCTGTAAAATATTTAAAGTTACAAATGGCATTGGAAATTTGAGTATTTACTATATGCTTGTGTTTCCTTTTTTCTTTTTTACAGAAGAATAGAGATGAATGGATTCCTTGAAATGAGATATCTTTGGTATTTCTATACACTATGTATTTTTACATAAGATATGTTTCCAAGCCAAGACCATTTTTTATGGTCCCACCCATGTCCTGCAGCTGCTGCAATATAAATTCATCCATCAGTCCAGCTTTACAGATTCACCACTAAAACTCTAAGGAGATGCAAGCCAAGCCATTAAAATTCATGGGTATACTGATCTGGCTAAAAATTCTGGGGTCCTTTAAGGAGTTGGGTTAGCTGAATTACTTCTCTGCTCAAGTCCTTCCAAACACACCCACACCTCCACAGCTACTGTCATGCCAATGGACCAACTCTACTGTTTCTGGGACACTGCTGGGGTCCCCAACAGTGCTGGGAAGCAAGTTCCCTTCTATCTCTGAAGCCGGCGGGAATGGATGAAAACTCAGGAATCCGATGCAGTTTTAAAAGGCTTCACTATAACAAGTTCCGATATACAATCCAAGAGCAGGTAAAACCTCCAGAATCTGGGTTCCCAGCTAGGCCCCAGTCATGTGTAGGCCAAGATGGCCACCACGTGTTGAGGCCCAACAGAGAATGGAGAGGACGGAGAAGCAAAACGTCAAGAGAAGCCAAAATGGCAAAAAGGGAAAAGAGCCTTTTCTTCTTGCAGCTTATTTTATAGCTAGAAATCCGCCCAAACTTCCCAGCCCAGCCAATTGTGGGTTGGGCTATCTAGAGATGAAAACAGGAAAACACCTCTATAGAAATTAAGCAACTTTAGGAGGCCTTCTGGTTGTTTACAAGAACCCAGAGCTCATTTAAAGCCTCCCTAACAGAGCTGGGAGGAGCTATAAACTAAATGTAACTTCTCCTGGCAGGGAGGGTCAAATGAGGGTCAAATGCCCTCAGGTAATTTCTCCCAGCACCTCACCTAATGTCTTGAGCCAAGATCTGCCTGGAAATGCCTTTATAGGGTAGAGAAGGGGTTTCTGAGATGGCATGCCTCTGTACCAAAGACTATACTAATGCCAATTTAATATTTCTCCAAGCTTTCACAAGAGTCTCCTCTACTTCACGGTAGTTTTGTATTTTCGTTGCCTTTGAGTTATCCGGGAGCCATGCTTGCTTGCTTGGAGGCAAAGAGCATTTCTCTCTGGTCTAATTACTTAGAGATCCAACGTGGCCAGGCAAATATGCTGCTAAGATCTAGCTAGTCCCATGATGATTGTGGTAGCATGAGAGAATATTTCTACCAGCCAATACAGAATACATGGTCAGATAAACTGCCACATTAAAACTACCCCACTATCTACGAAGTGACCTGCAGGAGGCAATCCAGGGCAGATGCAGAGACCATTAGGTGTCCTGCAACACTACTGCCTCATGCTTAATCTCTGCAGAGACTCCAAAATCTGAAATTTCTATGTACATTTCAGTCTTCAGGTTGAAAACTCTGGGCTCCTCTTGGAGTCAGAACAGGTAACATTCGTCAAATCCCCAAACTTTTTGGAAGCCCCAGAACCATACCACACATATAGTCTCCACCATGTAAATTCATTAGCGCAGTTGTACAGATACTGGAACTCCTAGATGAGTACCTCTTAATTCCACAATACTGACATCCCAGTTGTAGACCACCAAATCAGATGGGAAAGTAACATAGAAGCCAACTTATTTTAATAAACAAAAACAATAACACACAAGGCTCAATTGGAAACAAACAGATGAGTAAAATCCTCAGGCAAGGATTTAATGTTCCCATGCTAACATGTTATAGTTTTCACAATTTTTTTTAATTTTTTTGGTTCACACCTCAGCAATGCTCAGGGATTACTTCTCAATCTGCTTAGAAATTGCTCTTGGGAGTGCTCGGGGACTATATGGGATGCTGCAGATTGAACCCCGGTCGGTCATGTGTAAGGCAAATACCCTACCCACTGTACTATCGTTATGGCCCTCAAACATTGACTTTTACTTAAAAAATTTTGATAATTGCATTACGCATTTAATTGTAATAGAAACATAAATCATTTTGCACCTCATAAGGGGACAGGCTTTGTGGGTGTTTGAGAAAATAGCAAATGGTGGAGGGAAGGTCACTGGTGGTAGAATTGGTGTTAGAAAAAAATAACTTACTTAGCATGCTGTTCCAAAGTAAGAAATATTAATGCAAATATTTAAACATTTGTTTTTAACAGAAGATATACCAAAATGTTTTTATAATTTTAATTTAAATTTTAGAATCAAATAATTATTAGACTCAATGAATTTATTTGAGTAAGATGCTGCAATAAATTGCTGACATATTTGACTGTGAAATCCCTGTGCTGAAGGACAGTATATTTGCAATTTTCTCTTACATTTCATACATGCACAAAATTTGAAATTGAAAATGTACAAATTTAAGTTAAGCGTTATTTCCCTGCCTTAAATTCTACGTTTCTGGTTGCCATTCTGGGACAAATCCCTGAAATTACCATTAACATTGAGACTTTAAAGTCATGTTGCTTTACCTTGTAAGATTTGTGTCTCCTTCATGTTATATATTCGGTATATGTTCAGTAATATCAATACAATCTTGATGGAAACCTACTTATCTGCTTCTTTACACATACACATATACTCCCAGTTATTTACAAATAAGCTTGTTTTCAGGTTCATGCATCTTCCTCACATGGAATGTATCATGGTATTATTATTCAAATGTCTGACAGGGATAACAATGTTAAATGTTTCTCTCAACATCATCTGAGAACAGAGTTGGTTCTCTAGCTACTTGTGCTCAAGGGCTATTCATTTTTAATAAAAAAAAGTCTTACAATATCTTCCTTGAAGGGACAAGTTAGGCCATTTCTTCTGGATAATTCTGGGCAGAAATGTGTTAATACTGTCTTTTCAATTTAGCCATGTGTATAATTAAACATTATTCTCTGTATATATGTTAATTGAAGAGGTCATAAAACAATTGGCAAGCAATATGTAACACCACAATTATATTAACTTACTTGTATGAACCTATTAATACATTTTCAAGTAAAAAATTTAAACAAGTGGAAATGAGCAATATACTTTTAAAGTATTTAGGAGCCTCAGATAATTGGGACATATGTTCACTCTATTCACTGCCCATAAAACTTTCAGTCTAGAAAATTATTGATCAAACTCTACTGCATATTATATTGAATTCCTTTCTGCCTTGGATCTTTCTTTCCAGGCACCACAATCATTTGTTCCTGAACTACTGAACATCTTTCCTCATGATGCAACTTGTCCATCAGTTATTACTGGTAATCAAATATCCATACTTTTCTATTTTTCAAAACTTTTATTCTGTACTCTTTGAAATGCACAATCAATCCATAAACTTCCTTCTGCTTATTTCACATTCTTGTTATGACATAAACCTGGTCATCTCCCAGTGTACTATTACCTTTTAAGTATCTGGGGTAATGACATCTGAACCACTCTCTTGTCATGTGGAGAACCTTATATTCCAAAGTGGGAGGTAAGCATATGTTATTTTCCAATCATTTTTCCAGAAATTTCCTTAAAAAAACTATTTTTCAAAGTTCATGACATCAACTTAGATGACATACTTTTCTTTCTTGTGGTCCTAGATGTAGTTCTTTTACTGATGACATGGTATTGAATCAACATAAACATAGGGGCCAAAGGAACCACAAACATTCCTGTTGAGAACAGCTTGACCCAGGCCTCCCAAAACACTTTGATTAAAAGTAAAGAAATAAGGAAATGGGATAATGAATTTGGGATTTTAATTTCTTTGAACTTAAACTGAGGACAAGATTAAATGATTCAGACTTCAATTTCTTGACTTTCAAAGTGCCTGCATTTCAACTCAAAAGAGAATTAAATTCTAAGCTCAATTTTCTTCCTGAAATTAATTTACAATGTTTTATTTGAATTTGAATAAATATACATTATTGACACTTTATTATCCAAGTCTTATCTTGAGTATCTTAATGCTGACATTTAATTTAACCTTTGTATCTCTCAGTCTCTTTTTAATAACATGACTTATACAATTTATGATGAAACATATACTTGGGAATAGATTCTCAGCCTTAAGCAATTTGATTAACACTGTATTTTAGTCTTCATTGGTGTCCCTTACAATGAAAAGTTACATATACTCAGTATAACTTAACAAAAGCAGTTCCATACTACTGAAACACTTCATGTACCTGGTGGAAGGACTCTCCCCACTCATTGTTTCTGTTGCTTTTTTTGGGAGGGGAGGACCACATTCAGCAGTGCTCAGAGCTATTCCTAGATATACGCTCAGGGGTCATTTCTGGTGGGCTCAGGGTTCTGTGTAGGCTATGAGGACTGACCCAAGACAGCCTATCTATATGGCTACAGCCTCTCCCCATTCATTTTTAATATTTTTGTTAGAAGGAGGAAATGAGTCAGCATATCTCTCAGACTTTTTATTTAAGTTTAAGTTGAAAGCATAAATACAGGACTATTCTAGAAAACTTATTGCTCTCTCCTAATGATGATATCAAATAATCTGAATCACCCCTAACCACTCTCTGCATTCTCTTATTACATCTAGTGAATACCATGGTCATGGAAGCATTTTAAATTAAATATGAATGAATCCACAAAGCCTTATATATACATATATATACAAGACATCATAGTGGAAGAAGCTGAACAAAGGATGCTTAGACATTGACTGTTGTTTTCCACGATGGGTTGAAAATAAAATGAATACATTTAAAATCCCAAAGACTTACTTTTACCTGCCTTGTAAGGATAAGATGCCAAAATGAAGGACCACCTCATATTGTGTATTCTTCTTGACATAGTAGTTTTAAATTAATTTAATTTAATTTTTATTTTATTTTTATTAACTTTTATTAAAACATCATGATTTACAAAGTAAAATGTTTTCATAATAAAGTCTTTAGAAAGATTAATAATGCAACACCACTCCCACTGTCAGTGTGTTCCCACCGCCAACAACTCTCATTTCTCACCCCAGCCCCCATGCCTGCTCTCTCAGCTGACACTAATTATATTGACCATTAAAACACATAAATGGAAATAGTATTGATAAATCTATTTATCCCCCTCTGGTTTGTGTGGGCGAATTTGGCCAATTTCTGTTCTTGAATTTACTTTCTGAGTTTATAGGATGTAATCCATTTCTACTAGTTTGAGATATTGTATGGCCGCTTTGCTACTGAAGACCTCAGAAAAGCCAGTTTCAGCTCTGCCCCATGTATCTGAAACTCTGCATCATGGCTTCCATTCTAGATGCATTTCGGTGGTGGGTTCAGCAAGTCTCTTGGATGAGTCAGAAGTGGGGGGGAAAGGACCCCAACTCTGTCACCACGGAAGCTCAGTGTCTTTAGCCACCCACCCCTGAACAATTGGACCTGAAATTGGCTGCTCTCTTGGTGGGGCTTTAACAAGCTTTGGAGCCCAAATGTTGAAAATGTCTGTAATTATGGTGAGTGAGGTTCTTCTAGTCTCTCCTGAGGCCCTATTGTGGTGGCAGGCTGACACAGTAGTTTTTATTTTTATTTTTTTTAATTTATTATTTTTAGAATTACAAAGATATACAATTAAAAAGTTCACATTTTGGTTTTGGTCATACACTGTTCCAGCACCCATCCCGCCACCAGTGCCCATCATCCACCACCAACGTCCCGGTCCCCTCCCCTAGCCCTCCTCCATGGCAGGTTCTTTATTTCTTTCCATTTCTCTCTCTTTCTCTTTTCCTTCCCCTCCAGATTATGGAGTACAGAACATACATTAAAGTGTTGTCATGCCGTATCTTTTTGCCTCTATTAAATGCTCAGTTCTAGGTTGGCATTAGTACCCTCGACAATTGTTAGCACACTGTTCCATTTTCTGTCTTACCTAGCCACTGACTCCCACACGTTTGTGATAACCTCCACCTTTGAAAGACCGCCTGATATATGTTTCACTTGACCTTGAATATTGGTATCATAATAAGTACATATATATTTATGTTATGCAGATAAATGAAGTCATTCTGTATCTGTCTCTCTCCTTCTGGCTAATTTCACTCAACATAATCTTCTCCATGTCCAACCATTTATAGGCAAATTTTATAACTTCATTTTTCCTAACAGCTGCATAGTATTCCATAGTGTAGATGTACCAAAGCTTCTTTATCCAGTCATCGATTTTCGGGCACTCTGGTTGCTTCCAGGTTCTGGCTATTGTGAATAATGCTGCTATGAACATAAAAGTAGGGATGGTGTTTCCGCTGCGTATTTTTGGTTTCCCAGAGTAGATTCCCAGGAGTGGTATGGCTGGGTCAAATGGGAGTTCAATTTCTAGTCTTTGGAGGAATGTCCAGATAGTTTTCCAGAAAGGCTGTACCAGCTGGCATTCCCACCAACAATGGATGAGTGTCCCCTTTTCCCCACATCCACGCCAGCACTTGTTGTTTTTGTTCTTTTGAATATGTGCCAGTCTCTGCAGTATAAAGTGGTATCTCATTGTTGTTTTGATTTGCATCTCTCTGATGATTAGTGATGATGAGCATGTTTTCATATGTTTTTTTGCCATTCGAATTTCTTCCTTGCTGAAGTTTCTGTTCATTTCTTCTCCCCCCCATTTTTTGATGGGGTTGTTTGTTTTCTTCTTGTAAAGTTCTACCAGTGCCTGATATATCCTGGATATTAACCCCTTATCAGATGGGTATTGGGTGAATATTTTTTCCCGTTCTGTGGAATGCTTTTTGTATCTTAGTCACTGTTTCTTTTGAGGTGCAGAAGCTTTTTAGTTTCATGTAGTCCAATATGTTTATCTTTTCTTCTAGTTGCTTTATTAGTGATGTTTCACCTTTGAAGATGCCTTTAGCATCAATGTTGTGGAGGGTTTTTCCTATATTTTTCTTCAATGTACTTTATGGATTCAAGTCTGATATTGAGATATTTAATCCATTTTTTTAAAATTTTTTATTTTTACAATTACAAAGATATACAATTAAAAAGTTCATATTTGGGTTTTTATCATACAGTGTTCCAGCACCCATCCTGCCACCAGTGCCCATCTCCCACCACCAAAGTCCCCGGTTCCCTCCCCCCTTCCCCCAGCCCTGCTCCATGGCAGGTTCTTTATTTCTTTCCGTTTCTCTCTCTTTCTCTTTTCCTTCCCTCCAGACTATGGATTAAAGAACATACATTAAAGGGTTGTCATGTGTATCTTTTTGCCTCTATTTAGTGCTCAGTTCTAGGTTGGCATTAGTACCCCTCGACAATTGTTAGCACACTGTTCCATTTTCTGTCTTACCTAGCCTCTGACTCCCACACGTTTGTGATAATTTCCACCTTTGACAAGCCCTCCTGGTATATGTTTCACTTGACCTTGGATATTGGTATCTTAATATGTACATATATATTTATGTTATGCAGATAAATGCAGTCATTCTGCGTCTGTCTCTCTCCTTCTGGCTAATTCCGCTCAACATAATCTTCTCCATGTCCATCCATTTATAGGCAAATTTTATAACTTCATTTTTCCTAATAGCTGCATAGTATTCCATTGTGTAGATGTACCAGAGCTTCTTTATCCAGTCATCGATTTTAGGGCACTCTGGTTGCTTCCAGGTTCTGGCTATTGTGAATAATACTGCTATGAACATAAAAGTAGGGATGGTGTTTCCGCTGCGTATTTTTGGTTTCCCAGAGTAGATTCCCAGGAGTGGTATGGCTGGGTCAAATGGGAGTTCAATTTCTAGTCTTTGGAGGAATGTCCATATTGTTTGCCAGAAAGGCTGTACCAGCCAGCATTCCCACCAACAATGGATGAATGTCCCCTTTTCCCCACATCCATGCCAGCACTTGTTGTTCTTGTTCTTTTGAATATGTGCCAGTCTCTGTGGTGTAAAGTGGTATCTCATTGTTGTTTTGATTTGCATCTCTCTGATGATTAGTGATGATGAGCATTTTTTCATATGTTTTTTGGCCATTCGAATTTCTTCCCTTGCTGAAGTTTCTGTTCATTTCTTCTCCCCATTTTTTGATGGGGTTGTTTGTTTTCTTCTTGTAAAGTTCTACCAGTGCCTGATATATCCTGGATATTAACCCCTTATCAGACGGGTATTGGGTGAATAGTCTTTCCCATTCTGTGGACTGCTTTTTTGTCTTAGTCACTGTTTCTTTTGAGGTGCAGAAGCTTTTTAGTCTCATGTAGTCCCATATGTTTATCTTTTCTTATAGTTGCTTTGTTAGTGATGTTTCACCTTTGAAGATGCCTTTGGCTTTAATGTCGTGGAGGGTTTTTCCTATATATTCTTCAATGACTTTATGGATTCAAGTCTGATATTCAGATGTCTAATCCATTTGATCTGATTTTTGTGCATGGTGTTAGACACAGGTCCAAATTCATTTTTTACATGTCGCTGCCCAGTTTTCCCAACACCACTTGTTGAAGAGGCTTTCTTTACTCCATTTTAGACTCGTTGCACCTTTATCAAAGATTACATGATCATGTGTTTGAGGTTGGGTGTCAGGATACTCAATTCTATTCCATAGGTCCACAGGTCTGTTTTTATTCCAATACCATGCTGTTTTAATTACTACTGCCTTGTAGTACAGTTTGAAGTTGGGAAAGGTGATGCCTCCCATCTTCTTTTTCCTGAGGATTGCTTTAGCTATCCTTGGCGGTTTATTGTTCCATACAAATTTCAGGAGTATTTGGTCAATTTCTTTGAAGAATGTCATGGGTATCCTTATAGGGACTGCATTGAATCTGTACCCGAGCTCTAGGGAGTATTACCATTTTGACAATGTTGATTCTCCCCATCCATGAGCACGGATATGTTTCCATTTCCTTGTGTCCTCTTTTATCTCTTGGAGCAGTGTCTTGTAGTTTTTCTTTGTACAGGTCCTTTACACACTTGGGTAGGTTGATTCCTAGGTATTTGATTTTCTGTGGCAAAATTGTGAATGGAATTGTTTCCTTAATATCCCTTTCTTCTCTTTCATTATTTGTCTATAGGAAAGCCACCGACTTTTTGGGTGTTGATTTTTTATCCTGCCACTCTACTATATGCATCTATTGTTTCTAGGAGTTTTTGGGTAGAGAGTTTAGGGTTCTCTAGGTATAATATCATGTCATCTGCAAATAATGATAGCTTGACTTCTTCCTTGCCTATCTGGATGCCCTTGATGTCCTTTTTCTTCCCTGATTGCTATGGCAAGTACTTCCAGTACTATATTGAATAAAAGGGGTGAGAGTGGGCAACCTTGTCTTGTCCCTGATCTCAGGGGGGAAGACTTTCAACTTTTCCCCATTGAGAATGATGCAAGCTTTGGGCTTTTGGTAGATGGCTGTAACTATCTTGAGGAAAGTCCCTTCAATTCCCATATTCTGGAGGGTTTTAATCATGAAATGGTGCTGGATCTTATCAAATGCTTTCTCTGTGTCTATTGATAGGACCATAGGGGTTTTATTTTTTCTCTTATTGATATGATGTATTATGTTGATTGACTTGCGAATGTTGAACCATCCTTGCATTCCCGGGATGAATCCTACTTGGCCATGGTGTATAATCTTCTTGGTGAGTCTTTGGATTCTGTTTGCTAGTATTTTGTTGAAGATCTTAGCATCCGTGTTCATCAGGGATATTGGTCTGTAGTTTTCTTTCTTTGTGTTGTCTCTCCCTGCTTTGGGTATCAGGGTGATATGTGCCTCATAGAAGCTGTTTGGGAGTGTTTCTGTTTCTTTTATTTCCTGGAAGAGCTTGAAAAGGATCGTCTCCTTAAAGGTTTGGTAGAGTTCACTAGTGAATCCGTCTGGACCTGGGCTTTTGTGTTTGGGAAGATTTTTAATTACTGTTTCTATTTTCTCAAGGTGATAGGCTTATTCCAGTATTGGAGGTCTTCTTGTTTCAGCCGTGGGAGGTTATAGGACTTCAGAAATTTATTCATTTCTTATAGATTCTCCTGTTTCACGGCATATAGGCTCTCAAAGTAATCTTTGATGATCTTTTGGACTTCTGTGGTTTCTGTTGTGATGTAACCCTTTTTATTTCTGATTCTGTTTATTTGGGTTTTTCTCTTTCCCTGTACTTATAAGTCTTGCCAATGGGTTGTCAATCTTGTTTAACTTTTCAAAAAACCAGCTCTTCGTTTCATTAGTCTTTTGGATTGTTTTTTTGGTTTCCAACTCATTGATTTCCTCTCTAAGTTTTATTATTTCCTTTTTTTCTGTCTGGGTTGGGCTCTTTTTGTTGGTCTTTTTCTAATGTCTTCAGCTGTGTAGTCAGGTTATTTATGTGGGCCCTTTCTTGTTTCCTGATGTATGCTTGCAGAGCTATAAACTTCCCTCTTAACACGGCTTTTGCCGTGTCCCACAAGTTCTTATAGTTGGTGTCTTCATTTTCATTTGTTTCCAGAAATCTTTGGATTTCCTGTTAGATTCCTTCTATGACCCATTTGTTGTTCAGGAGTAAGCTGTTCAGTTTCCAGGTGTTTGGTTTGACTCCCTGTTTCTGTGTATGGTTAACTTCCATTTTCAGTGCATCATTGTCTGAAAAGATACCTGACACAATTTCTTTCTTTTTTAATTTTATTGAGGTATGCTTTGTGGCTCAGCATGTGGTCTATCTTGGAAAATGTTCCGTGTGCACTAGAGCAAAATGTGTATTCGGCTCTTTTGGCATGAAAAGCCCTGTATATATCCACTAGCTCTCTTTCTTCCATTTCTTCCTTCAGGGCCAATATTTCCTTGGTGAGCGTCAGTCTTGTTGATCTATCCATCCTTGATAGAGCGTGTTGAAGTCTCCAACTATTATTGTGCTACTGTTAATGTCTTCTTTGAGGTATCTTAGCAGTTGTTTTATGTATTTTGCTGGCCCCTCGTTGGGTGCATATATGTTTAGTAGTGTAATTTCTTCCTGGTGTACATACCCCTTAAGTAATAAGAAATGGCCTTTGTTGTCCCTTCTAACCTTTTTCAGCCTGAAGTCTATATTATCTGATACTAATATGGCCACACCAGCCTTTTTGGAGGAGTTGTTTGCATGGAGAATGGTCTTCCACCCTTTGACTTTGAGTCTGTGTTTGTTCTGATTATTCAGATGTGTTTCTTGTAGACAGCAGAATGTTGGGTTCAATTTTTTAATCCATTTTGTTACTCTGTGTCTCTTAATTGGTGCATTTAGACCATTGACATTGAGTGAGATTATTGTCATAGGATTTTGTGTCTTGTTTCTGTTTGTGCTTGTTGTGCTTATGGGTTTGGTCGTATTATAGTAGGCCCTTCAGTCCTTCTTTTAAGGTTGGTTTTGAGTCCATGAAGTTCCTGAGTTGTTGCTTATTCATGAAGTTGTGTATCTTTCCTTCATATTTGAATGTGAGTCTGGCCGGTGTAAAGAATTCTTGGTGAGGCCAGCAGTTCATTGAGCCTTTTCACAATATCCCACCATTGTTTTCGGGCTCGGAGTGTTTCATCAGAGAAGTCTGCTGTAAATCTTAGAGATGTTCCTTTGTATGTGATTTCCTTCTTAGATCTTTATGCTTTCAGTATTATATCTCTATCTATAGTTTTTGTCATTTTTATTAAGATATGTCTTGGAGTATTCTTGTTGGGGTTTCTTTTTAGCAGGTATCCTACTGTCCTCCTGGATATTGAGGCAAGCGTTCTTTAGTTCCGGGAACTTCTCGGCAGTTATGGCTTTGACAGTTTCTTCTTCATCAGGGTTTTCTTCTTGCCCTTCTGGGACCCCAATGATCCGTATGTTGTTTCTTCTGGCTTCATCCCGATTATCTCTTGTTGTCTGTTCGGTAATTGTGAGTCTTTTTTCTATCTTCTGGTGTTGTGTAGAGAATCTTTGGAACTCGTCTTCGAGATCACTAATTCTTTCTTCAGTAGCTATTATTCTGCTATGATGGCTTTCCACTGTGTTTTTCATTTCATTTACCTCATTTTTAATATCTGTCATTTCCATTTGCATTTTCCTCACTTCTTCTATCATGTCCTCTTGTATTTTATTGAGTTTGCATTCCACTGCTTCTTTGAATTCATTATGAATCCTTAACATTTCTTTCCGAAATTCCTTATCAGAGAGGTTATACAACTCATTGGTATTGTTTGGCTCATCTGGACTAGTGACTTTACTCACAGAGCTTGGTGGAATTTTGCGTTGCTTTACCATTATGACTATTGTAGGTTGCAAATATGGGGTCTTGGGTGACTAGACAGTACAGTTAGTAGGTGTCTGGTCTGTTTGCAGAGTTTGGGTGGGTAGCAAGGATGTAGGAACCAAGGTTCACTGGTACTTCATGCAAGATAGGTAGTAAGAGGGTCATGCGGACAAGCTAATGTCCGCACGGTTTTGAGTTTGGGATGTTCTCGGAGGCACAGGGGCCTAAGGAGTCCGCGGTGAAACCAAGGCAGTTTGCCTTGGTTCCCGTTGATGGAGTTTCTGCTCTTCCCTGGGGCAACTTGGGTCCGCTGAGATGCAGGGGTCACACACACACCTGTGGGCGAGATTGCAGCCTGTCCCGGAATCACAGGGGCCCAAGTGGTCCACGGTGAAACCAAGGCAGTTTGTGTTGGTTCCCGTAGATGGAGTTTCTGCTCTTCCCTGGGGCAACTTGCGTCTGCGGAGATGCACCTGACACAGTTGTTTTTAAAGAGTGCTGCAAGAATAACTAATATGAGAATCCTGCCTCTATGCTATATCTGATGGCCTTGTTTTAATGTAATTGAAATATCTGTGTTCCCCTTGACTTGCAGATGAATAGTGTTTTTGTTAGTCCAACTCTGTCATGTAATTCTTTTCTTATTTTGGTTAGAGAACTGTGACCAGTAGCCAAGGAACATTTCCATTTTTCTAACATTGTAAATAACCTAAATTTCAAGAGGGATTAAAATTTTTAATGATGTAAAATGCATGTAAAATACAGAAAGATACATACAAACAAACAATTGTGATTGCCTCTAAAATGTACTTTTCATGAAAAATTTTATTAATTCTGCATAGTATTGTTAATTTCCAAGTATATGTTCTAATTTTCTGCTTTTTGGAATATTGAAAAGCATGGTTAAATTTGAATACATTAAAATAATTGGGGGTATCTAAATGAATAAAAAATTGGGCTGCCTTTTATATTTTTATTTTCATTATCTAGTTATGTTTACCATATTTTATTTATACGAAAGATAAAAGGAAAAAGAAGTGTTGACTGCTAAAAAAGAAACATTATGGCAAATATTATTCATACTTTGAAAACCTCATATTAAGCTGAAAATAATTTGCTAAGACAATTATAGTACCAAGAAAACCCCAGGAAATATATTGCTGTTTAAGATAAATATTAAGAAAAACACCAGGATCTTAAGCTTAATAAATGATATACTTTATTTTAAATGGAAAAGTTTGCAAATAGCCATTCTACCTCTGTGTTATATAAGTTATGGAACCAAATTAGTCATGCATTTTTCTTTTCCACTGCTCACTATATGCTTGCTATTTTTCATTTTTCTTCTTTGGTAAACTTTCTTTAAAATTTGAAGTAAGGAAAGTCTTTATCATTAAATCTTATTTCTTCATGCCAAACATACTTCTAGCTTAAGTGTAGAAAATTATTATTCTTATCAATGGGTTATAAGTTTTTTAAACAGTCTCTTTGTCTTAGATCTTGCTGTATAACAGTTGACTTGTCTAACTGCTATATTAATAGTCTTTGAATGTGCTCTTTTTGATCTCTTAAGTAACTTTTGATACGTTTCTTTTCATGTCTTTACCTGTTTTGATATAGCAAATTTATATTTTTTAAATTTACTCCCTTAAGCTTGCTTTCTCACATTTTCTAATTCTACTCTATGCTGTAATATGTGGAAAACATTGAAACTTAATTTAAAAGTGCTTAAGGAAATATTGATGCAGACACAAGATGTCAGATTGAGCAAATAAATTTGCTCCTCATATAACTCATCACTAAAATGTGAAAAAATATGATCAAAACTATATAGTAGCAGACACGATTAGAGAATTCAACATATGCAATGAAGAGGGATCATATAGGGATTAGTATGACAAATTACCAAGTTGAGGAAAGAGAAAAAGAAGACAATGTGACTTGCATCTAAAATGGAGACTAATAATATTTTTTTTCTGAAAATAATACCATCTTTGGGTTTTAGAATGAGATAGATAGATAGTTCAAATAATAGCACTTGTGCTAAGTATGTGTGCTCAATCCCAGCAATATACATAACACTAACAATCCCAGAGTTTCCAGGCTTATCCTTATAAAAAGGTACAAGAATTATTCAGATATAGATACAACTGGTAGAACTGTAGAAGAGTTCTGTGTAATTTAGGGCTTGATTCTTCAGGTCTCAAGCTTCTACCCTGTGCAGAAAGACCATGAGTGAAATATCAAAAAGATTGCTTCCATGTAGACTCTTCTTTAAAATACATATCAATAAATCAAATAAGAAACAAATTTTGGAATACTTTCATTCACCCACAATTTACAGAATATCCACAGTAAGTAGAACAAGTAATGTTTCTAGGAAATACCTACCTCTAAGACAAGATAATGTCAGCTAATTATAAATAACAAGAACAAAAATTAAGCAGGTTAAGATTGCTCAGGCATAAACATGTGTTCTTGGTTTAAGTAGAAAGAGAAAAATAGAAGAAAAACTTGGTGGTCAAAATTAATAAAGTTAAAGATTGATATTATTTAAAATAAGAAATAAAGTGTTTGGAGTAATAATACAGGCAGTAAGGTTTGGAGTAATAATACAGGCTTGTATGCTGCCAAACTGATTTTGATTCCCAGTATCCCATACAGTCCCACCGAAGCACCATCAGGTGTAACTCCTGAGCATTGCTGGGTGTGACCCAGAAAACAGATAAAGAGTAAAGAACACTTAGAAGTATATTTTATTGATAAATTAAAGGCTTAGAAGATAAGGTAGAGGTTGAAACCTTCAAGAACAGTCATTACCTGAGCATTCAGACGACAGTGACATGGAAACCTATATCAAGATTTAATTGCCTTTTGCTATAATTTCAAATTTTTTCACTGGTTCCATACTGATATGGAACTCTCTCTCTCTCTACATATATATACATATATATATATGTATATATATATATATCTTTCTCTCTCTATATGCATGTCTCTTTTTATATTCTCTCTATATTCTCTTAATATATCTCTACTAGTAACAATTATGGACCTCAGTTCCATGACCTGAAGAATGGTTTGAGGCTCTTCCTGTCCCTGAAGCGAGCAGATACCCTTGGTATACAATTGCTTGTGACAGGACTTATGGAGATCTTACTAGTGCCCACTCAAGCAAATCGATGAACAATGGGAAGACAATAATACAGTGATATTCTCTCTATATATCTCTTTATCTCTCTCTATATATATTTATATCAGTTTGATGTTAAAATGGCATATAGCTAGCTTTTGGTGTGCTGTATAAATGAGAAATGATGCAAAATATGATAGCAACTGACACACACAAGTTGTTTCATACATGCATGAAATATCACATTTCTCAGTACTTTAGAGCTATGGTCTTCAAGCTGTAACATTTCATATTCTATGAGCTACCACTAAATATTAATTTTCCTCCCTGAAGTATCATAATTTCTGGTTCCCCATTTCTTTCAGTCGCATTTATATTATTGTCACTTCAACATTTTTGTTTCTTTTACTCACTGAAAAAATGCTCTAACATATTATAATTAACCCTAAATGCAGATTAAAAAGATTTTTATTTCATGTGAATAATATTGTCTTCAAGTTTACTTCTAATATGAGTTGCTAAACTGATAGGCTATGCAATTTCTATTTTTTGTATCCTATAGAAGAAATGAAATAGTTTATCTCAATAAAGAGTAAAGTGTTTTCTATTATAATTCTGAAACCAGATTACAAGCTCATGAATCAATAGTACTTCTCTTCAAGCAATTTTATTCATAAAAAAGGGTATATTAAGCTTTGACTCTAATGATTATTTTATTTTAAATTTCCTCTATCCTTTCTACTACTAGCTGAGTTTTGCCTCTTAGCTGATGAACACCTGGGCTATTACACTGTCACTCTGGCTGACCTCTCTGACTAAAGTTTTCCACCCTATCCAATTAATACTACATGACACCACCTGCTTGGTTGTCTAAAAACATTGTCTTGATTATTATATTTCCCTTCTCAAAAACTTTTTGTTTCACTGTGACTTTCACATAGAGTAGAACTCATATTTGCCATTCAAGGACAAATAAGGCATGTCCAATTTTTAGTCTTCCTTTGACAGTTCACCATTCCAAGCAAGCTATTTGCCAACCTTAATCATTTCAAACTTGCTTGGTACATTATTTTTTAAATCTGTCACTTTTATCACACTCATTTTTTTCAACCCTACTCTCCGCACACACAATTTTACTCAACTTTCAAAATCCAGCCAAAAAGCCTTCCTGTGTGAAGCACGCACAAATTGTTTCCTTTGAGTTGTTTTAAAAATTAGTTCAGTGCAACTAATATATCATTTTTAATATATTACTGTGCTTTATAATTACTCACATGTATATTTTAAGACCTCTACCTGATTTAAAGATTTTTGATAAAATAAATCATCACGAGAGCACCTAGCATGACACTTGGTATGCTGAATATCCTAAAAATATATATGACAATGAATTAATGCATTTTTCTCTGGACAAAATAAATAGATTTTTCTTTTTTTTTCACTTTAAATGCTATCAAATAGTACATGATGAGGCAATTGACATTTTGCAGCAGCATAGGTTTATCATTAAAATATGTTTTGTAGGAAAATAGCAGTGATGTTGAGATGTATTCTCAGTTATAAATCCCAATCAATTTATATGTTAAAATGAAAATACTGTTGCTCAAAGCTCTTTCCTCAGAGAAATAAAGAAAAACTAGAAAACATATACATAAACTCATTCTGATGTGACTATTTTAAATGTTTCTAGCAATTAAATAATTATGTAAATCCTAATATGTCTGTAAATTGAACATCACACAGTAACACAACAGCATTTTCTCCAGTATTAAGTCAGATAATAAAAATTCCAAACCAAATGTAATAAATACTCTGGACTTCTTTGGAAGAAATTTTGATCTGAAATCTATTACTTTGTCAAACACTCCTATGGTTTATTAAAGGATGCATAAAGCTGATAAGATTTGTCTATAAAGATACAATTAATCTTCCACTATCAGCAAAATATATGTTTACCTTAATATATATTTGCTTGGGAATACTTATCAAATAAAATAATTATCTTCAGATGATAATCCTGAGTTAATTATTTTTATCAAACATATCTGTACACTAACAACTATTTAATATACACATGTACATGTATACACATGTATACACATGTATTATATACACATGTATATAAGCTTCAGCAACAATGAAAGCAAAAAGCATTCATTATGCTTTTTTGTCAAAGAGTCACAATTTTTTGTTTATAAAATTTTAATTAATTTAATTAATTTAAAAATTTAATTTTATTTAGGCTCCTGGGTTTACAATATTTATTATTGTAATGTTATATATAAAACATTCCAGCACTATATGCTTCACTAGAGTATCCAACGTTTCCTTCCATGATTGTCCCAGTACCGTTACACCTCTAGCCTAACCCCATATTTTTCATATATGTTTTATAATAAATGCATACTCCCAATTTCTGTAGCCTTTGTGTGTTTACTATTACATTATATGTTTCTTTACCACATAGGAGGGATATTACTATGTAACTATCTCTCTCTGAGTATCTCTACTACAAATCATGATAAATTCCAGAACCATTCATGCATCAGCAAATTACATGATTTCGTCTTTTCTTATATCTGAGTAGTATTTCACTGTATATATATGATGTAGTTTCTGTATCTAGTTATTTGTCATTAGACATGAGTTGTTTTAGGTTTTTAGCTACTATGAATAGATCTGTAGTGAGCATAGTAGTGCAAACATCATTTCTAAATAGTCATTGTACCCTTGGGGTAGATGTAAAGAAGTGGAACTTTGCATACCATGGAATATTAATTTACATTTTTTGTGTAGTTTTCATATTGTTTTCCAAAAGTTTTGACATTCCCACAAGTAGTAAATAATAGTCTTTTTTCCCCAGACCTATACTAACATTGATTGTTTATGTTCTTTGGTATCTGTGTCAGTCTCACTGGCTTTATATAATATACAAAGCATTACGTAGATTTAATATTCTCCATTCAAAAGTGGCCATGGAACTTCTTAAAGACATATACAAACATGCTGAAAATTATATGGAATATTAACTCACCTCAGAATATTCAAAGAAATAGGAAAAAAAAAGAGAGAAAGCCTCTTTCTTGCCAACTTCAAACTATACTATAAAGCTGTAGTAATAAAAATAGTGTGTTACTGGAACAAGAAGAGACTGTCAGATTAGTAGAACAGAATTGACAGTTGAGAGAATCATCTTCTGGTATAGAAACAGTTGATCTTTGACAAAGGAGCAAAAAATATGAAGTAGAATAAGGAAACCTACTTCAATAAACAGCGCTAGAAAACTGTTCAATCACGTATAAAAATAAATTGCAACTCCTTTCTGACAATGTCAAATCAAAATGGATTAAAGCCTTGATAGTTGACTTGCATCCATAAATTACATTGAGGAAAACGATAGAGAATTTCATGACGTTGAACATAGGGGTGTCTTCAATGTCAATACTATTACTCAAGCAAAGGTAACAAAAGATAAACAATGGAACTAGATACAACTGAAAAGTTTATGCGCTACAAATAAATAAAATCTAAACTAAAAAGACACCTCACTGACAGGGAAAAGATATTTTACTATTTCTCAACCTATAAGAGGTTACTATTTAAGATATAGATAGATAGATAGAGATAGAGATAGAGATAGAGATAGATAGATATAGACTAGAGAAGTTTAAAAAAGAAAATAAGCCCCATCAAAATATTAAATGAAGATTTGAACACAAATTTTCTCAAAGAAGGCATATGGAAGAACAAAAGATAACTAATAATGCTCTGTACCACTCATAATTAAGGGAGAGTGAATCCAAACACCTTTCTTGTTGGTGTTTCACCTTTACTTTCTTTTTTTAAATTTTTTTTTTATTTTTTTTTTTTTTTTTTTTTTAATTTTATTTTATTTTATTATCCCCCCAAAAATATTATTACACCATTTTAGACATACAGTTGAAACATGCTCATGTAGAGTTTTAGTTCTACAGTGTTCCAACACCCATCCCTCCACCCAAACCCATCTCCCATCACCAATGTCCCCACCTCCCTCCCCTCCCACACCTCAACTACTTGGCGGGTTCTGTATGTCATTTCTCTCCTCTTTAACTCTCCCTCCTGCCAAACTTTCCTGCTCTTCGTGGAATGCAGTGCATTAAAAGACATTACTGTTTCCACTATTTTAATGGACCTCGCGGCCGTGCGATCTGGGTTCGAACTGGTTTTGCTCTGTTAATCTGGTCGTGAGGCAGTTTCCCAGTGTCCGGACAGTGAAAACGGTGGCTAGTGTGATGGGCGAGTCTCATCCGGCTGCCTCTGGGACCCCCAGAGGTGATGGGCCCACTCCTAAAAACCCATCTGCTCTCCTGGGGGCCCCATAGTCAGCTGGGCCGGGTGCAAGCCGAGTTCCAGCCTCCTCAGCTGCTTGTGAGGCTCTTCATGCTATATGGTTGATGGCCCCAGGGCAGCTCCTGGGAGGGGCCAACAGGCTCGACAAAATGGAGGGGGGAATGGCCAAACCCTGACTCCATCTGACGAATTCCCAGTGATTCCCGCTTCTGGGAGCCGCCTACCTGGGCTTGAACTGGTTTTGCTCTGTTAATCTGGTCGTGAGGCAGTTTCCCAGCATCTGGATAGCGAAAATGGTGGCTTGTGTGATGGGCGAGTCTCATCCCGTTGCTTCCGGGACCCCCAGAGGTGATGGGCCCACTCCCAAAACCCATCTGCCCTCCTGGGGGCCCCATAGTCAGCTGGGCCTGGGGCTAGCTGAGTACCAGCCTCCCCTGCTGCTTGTGAGGCTCTTCATGCTATGGCTGATGGCCCCAGGGCCTCACCTTTACTTTCTTTCTTTCTGTTGTGCTAGCTTTTCTGTTTTATTTCCTCACAGACATTCAGAAATTATTGAAATTTTCATATTTAGTAATACTTGTTGTGTAAAGATAAAACTATCAAATTAACAACAAATATTTAAAATCCCTGTAGAGATAAATTGAGAAATAAATTAAACATAATAAATATTATAACAAAATGATTTTCAACTATGATCTGACAGATTGTAAATATAGATGTGCGGTACATATGATATGTGAATAAATATAATACAAAACTAAGAACACTTCACATATATAGCATAAAATGAAAAATAACATTAGCTCCTAATCTGATATTTTGAATGCTTGGACACTATTGCAATGCTACTGTAGTGTAGGGGGACCAAAAAAATCAATATTTTCTTGAAAAATGTGTTAACTGAAGATACACAATCTTCTTTCTTCTATCAACTAATTGGCTTTTTTGTTTCCTGTGTCACTTACAAGCTGGTTTTACATATATAATGGCGCAAATCTAATATTATATCTAAAGTAATATCTAACACAATATTTAGCACAATAACAGTAACACAATATCTAATATTGTAGAAAATTTAAGTATAAAAAGGCTTAAACATTTAGTTAAGAGTATAATTCTAATGGAAACATATACATACAGTAGTTCTACACTTTTCACATCGAAGTTGATTTCTGATGTGAAATTTAGTTTGCACAGGCAATATATATTTTTACAATCTGACCCCAAACCCTGAGCTCTGCATGTATGTTGTGTGTGTGTGTGTCTGGTTATTTTGGAAAATATTATTTTTGTCATTGATATTCATTTTATTCAGAAGTTACTTTTATCCAAACTCACGAAGTTATAATATTTCACCTGATTAGTGAATAAGAATTACAGTGCTACACAATAATTGGCAATAACATGAAATTGTCCTTTTGCTTTAATATTGTACACATCATATTACTAGTATTTTAGAAATTTTCCTTACATTTTTACTGTGACATGGATAAAGATTATATAAAATGGACCATAACATGCCATAGCTCAGTGAGCAACTTTTCTCCAGGTATTGGCTTAACGGCAAATATTAAAGATGCTTAAGAAGGAAGACCTGATCTTCATTTTCCCAACCTTAAGCCTTTCACAAAGATCAGATAAGAATCTCACATAGGAAACAGGATCATTTATTCTTAACCAAAATGTTTTTAAGTATCTGTGTGAATTTCAGTCAATCTGACAGCAGCTAACTGACCACTGAAGAATTACTCAGCATGAAAATATGAAACTCTAGAAAGTTAATAGTATTTGAGAGTAAAATGAGAATCAGTTTTTCCCTAGTTACAGAAAGTATAAAATGTAAAAAGTATATGTACAATAGGACAAACAAAAATTTTAAAAACAACTTGTTTATGAACAGGTGATTAGACAAAGTGTTCTTATGACAAAAGCTTTGGCATTTATTTCTCTAGCCATAACTAATATTTATCTATAGAATATACACTTGCATATGTAAGTACATATATTTATTAAGATAGCAACACAAAGATATGTGACTATCAGAATTCTATTACAGTTTCAGCTAGTATTCCAAAAGAATCCATGTTCTTCTATGACTGAGTAAACAGTGATGATCAGATTTATACCCACTTAGATTTTCTTTAACATTCATGCTACAAGCTCTCTACCTACTTCTCCAATCTATATTAATATTAATATAATAAGCCCATTTGACCCATATTGCTGTCACTCTAACTGAATCTGCATCTTCTTTACCTGATAATATCAATTTTAGGGTTGTGAAATTAGCAGCAGTTTCAATGAAATGGATATCAGCCTTTCTCTCAACTCCATGATGTTAGTTCTACTGAATCAAAAAATGCTGTCAGGGGCCAGAGAGACAGCCCAGCAGGTAGGGCGTTTGCCTTGCATGTGGCTGATCCGGTTCGGTCCCCAGCATCCCATATGGTCCCCTGAGCACCGCCAGGAGTAATTCCTGAGCAAAGAGCCAGGATTAACCCCTGAGTGTTGCTTGTGACCCAAAAAGCAAAAAATAAATGTTGTCAGGAGAGTCAGATAATTTTGGATCTTCTCAAGAACCAAAGGTGCAGAATTGTGGACATAAAAGGAAAGGAAAGACACTATGGACTATATTTGGAAGTTAAGCAGTAGTCACATATAAGTAGAACACATTCAGTTTTAGTTTCCTTTAATTCCAAAATCTAAAAATAACTGTTGTTGCCTCAAATGAAAGACATACTAAGGTATTATGTAGAATAGTAATAGTCCAATCTTTAGTTATAGTTACATCTATTACATTGACAGAAAAAATATGCACATGCATGTAAATTCCTTATTAATTTAATTGCTGTATTTTACTTGTTCTATGTCACTGTTTTCACTTTTCTTCTCAAATATTTCCTCATCTATCTAGGTTTATCAATATTATGAAAAGATATGTACAAACATTAATACATAACCATTTCTTCTGTAGAAAATTTCAAGAGGAACTACCTCTCTGCTGGTGAATACAGCTGTCATAAACCTCCTGGGAAAAACTCTCCCTTACATTATAGAAATAACTTCTGTGCTTGCTCCACACAAATAAGGTTGTAGGAAAAGTAAACATATTAAAATCTAACTCTAACTTGCTCCCAGAAGACTCAGTAACAATTTTAAAACCAAGAAAATCACAGTAAAGGTAAACGTGCTCACATAAATATAGAAAAGAATTTTTAAAAATTTAAAACACTTTTCACAAAAGATTAATATATGCCTTAGGCTTCAAAGAATACTTAAACTACATAACACTTGTAAGCATACAAACACTTATATTTGAGGCACTGTTAAAAATACGAATATCTTAGAATTAAATTAATATTCCTAATCAATGTCCAGGGGAAAATAATAAGAAATCTAAATCTCTGTCCTAACAACAAAAACATTTTTCCCCATCATGTCAAATAGTACTGCTCTGTTTTTTATCTGCCAACTGTTCACTAGTCCACCACAGTTTATCTTACTGTGCTTCATTCAAGGAGCATTTGGACTTCCAGCTATCCTGGCTGTAATCTGTGGGCTGTATTTTTTTTTCTTGAACCATATATACCCAATAATGCATGTTTCATTTTTAAAAAGCTTCCAGATAACTATATTTATAGTAAACTCACATTTGAATGTGTAATATCCTGTTGTTTATCAAACAAAAAAGAAATTAGATATACCAGTAGCTATTACTTTCTATGAATGAATAAAGACATGACCAGAAGAAAATTATACTTTCATGGTTAAGATTTAGTGGTAGACATAGTAGTCTCTATTGGAATTTCAGTCATACCCAATACATCTGTGAACCATAGCATATATATATATATACATATATATATATATATATATATATTCAAGTTTTGCTAGCTCTTTAACATAGTGGGAATGACTTGATAATTATTTATAGATGTACTCCCATATTAATTAGTATGTAATTATTTTTATTTTGTTTAAGTATTGGTGTTACATATTTATATGTTAGGGGTACAGGTTTAAGGCACTACTTAAATACTTATACTTTAGGGGTACAAGTTTAAGGCACTACAATCAAAGAACCTTTGACCATTGGACTGCATGTTAGCTTCCTCCATTTGGTAGCTGTTTTCTGGGAATAGAGTCTAAAAGTTAGTTTCTTTCACTGTCTCTGATCACTTAATTTGTTTCATTATATTCCATATGTGATTGAAATAATCTATTATTTGTCTTTCTGTCTTATTTTACTTAACATGACAGAATATAGATTCATCCAAGGTCCACCTTGCAATAAGCAACATTTCTTTTTCTCTAAAAGCTGAGTACAGCAGCATCTCATTCCTTAGCATTAGCTATAAAGTTTTCTCAGTATAATTTTATCAAAATGTTTTTCTTTCTCCACTTCACAGTTTGCCTACTTTTTGCAGCAAACTAACTACCTATACACATAGAAGTTTATTCCTAGATTCTGAATTATTTTCTATTCATCTGTGTACCTGATTTTATCCAATACTACATTGTTTTGATTATAAATTTGTGGAATTAATTGGAGTCATCAAGTGAGATAATTTTTAAGAATGAAAAAATTTCTTTCCAGACTATTTTTGGTTTTTTTCTAAAATAATTCATTAAATTTACTTTTTTTTAATTTTGAAAAATGGTATAATGGTTTTGGAGGTAATGGATTCCTGGCAATAATATTCTAGTTTGATTCCTCTTGTGCTTAGAAATCATTCCTTGTAGTAGTGAAGGTACCATGAGCAGTTCCCAAAAGTCAAACAAAAGTCATCTGTGTGCAAGGAAAACACAAAAACTCTGACCCCAGGAATTACTTTTTTTGAATTTTGGAGGAAGTATGAAGGCAGTAGTGGGTTGGGTTTGTTGAGACTAATAACAGTATATTGGGAAACACGGTGCCTGGAAACAAACTAATGTAAGTTCATGATGCTTTGACAAAAAGATCCATCATAAACATTAGAAAAACACTGAAATGCAGAATTCCAGGCCAAGCCTAAAAAATCCCTGAGAGGAGAAGTAGCGAGACACTGGGGAAGAAAGTCTTCATCATCTGAACAAAGTCTATGCAAAGAATATGAAAAGAAGATCTTTAATTCCTATAAACCTAGCCCTTCCCAATTATCTGCAAACTGACTGGAAGGGCCAATCTGGGAAAACTGTATAAATAAACTTGACAGAGGAGGAGGAGGCCACTCACATCCACTCCCACTGTTTTTTTTTTTTTTAATTTGAGGGCCACAATGGGCAGTGCTCAGGTCTTACTCCTGCCTCTGAGCTCAGAGATCACTCTTTGTGGGGTTCTAGTGAGTCCTATAAGATATCGGACATGGGCCAGTCTCATTTAAGGCAAAAGTGATACCCACTGCACTATTACCCCAGGTCCATCTACCCTTTTAAGATGTGACCTTTATACTTTAGGTCCATTCATTTTCCCATTTAGGGAAATGTCCTGCACATCTCTGTTTGGGACGAGTATTGGCAGTTTTCATTATGGAGTAGTCTGTATTCACCTTTGTGTATATTTATTTACTGACATCCCTATTCTCTACCTTTTTTTTCTGCAAGAAACATGATTTATCTCACAATTTGTCTCTTCCTAAAATTCTTTCCTATGAAAAAGGTGATAGACCCAAAAGTCTGGGTAAGACTTAAGACTGACTATCATTTCCTCAGAAGATCATTTGCTCACTTTAGTCTGAGTCCCACGGCTCCTGAGAAATTGGGCGGCAGGGATCTTCTCCCACACAGTGCTGAACAAGTGGACATTGGAAGCATTTTGAAGGCTGTATTGTGGGACTTTCAGAACATGAGCATCTGTGCTATACAGGGACTTTCAACAGACTTTCATCAGTTTTGAATTTCCCAGAAACTTCCCTAGGTGATTGAGAAGGTAGAGAGGAATGCAATAAACTGCTTATCAAGTTTGTTACTTCGCTCCTCTGCATTTCACATAAGAAAATAACAGTTCTCTGCTACTGGGGTGTTGGAATATAGTTCAAAGTATTTTAGGCTTAACATTGGGATGTCCTTTCTCCTACCACAGGCAAGCTTACATTAATTGGAGTTACACACACTAGAGTGCTCTTGGGTGCATGCCCAATTCCACTGTGGCACTCCCAATTTTCTGTGTTTAATCTTTAACTTCTTCTTTGTCTCTTTCCTTATTTGTTAATCACAAATATCTCCAAATGGTAACTTATAAAGTCAAATGTTTCAGTAACTGAATTTTGTATATGTAAGTGAAATATTGCTTTACTCTTCCTTTATGTACTTTGCATATTTTTATTTATTGTAATGTTCCTTTGTATAGACACAGGAAGACAGTTAATGTTATGCTATTGTAATGCAGGAGTTAATTGCCTCTGAAATATTTACTTTGGGGCATCTATAATATTTATCTGTCATTTTTACTTGATTTAAGTCTCAATTGCCCTTAGATTGACCTTAGTAATAATTGGGTCCCACTAAGGGATGGACCTGGGAAAAGACATAAGCCTCCTTTGTTTCAACATAGGACAGTGTAAGGGCCATAAGAAGAAGTTAAGATCATGGTCATGAAACAAACTCTGTCATGACTCAAAAAGAAATAACTGAATAAGGACCCTATTAGGGTTAGGGGAAAATTAATTTTGCCTGAGGACTGTAGTTTTAAGAAATGTAGTGAGATCTTCCCATGAAAAGCCACCATTTACCTTGAGTCCAGATGGACTATTTTAGCATAATTTAGGTTATAGATAAGATGTATAAACTTACTGTGTTTATACAAAATGACTAAAATATTAATGAGTAAATTTAATAATAATTGATTGAATGAATTAATAGTAAAGAAAAGGAGAAAGTAATATGCCACTTGATGTTATTTCACCATTGGGAAGATCTCCTACAGAGAATATAGAGTACTCTAGCTCCTAGATTGACATCAGTTTTTGGGTGGATCTCCTAGAAGAATTTCCCCTGAAGGAGGGGCTTTATATTTGTTCGTTCTTTATGTTAATGTTCAGCCACACCTATGGGTAATTTCTTCCCCCCCGCCCCCCCACAATCCCTTCACTGTTTCTCCATACTAATCCTGATCAATTTGAATAAAGTGTCATTGGTTACCAGCCTATGGTCCCTTTTCTTTCTTCATTGATAGGGGAACTCTCACAGGCCCTAAACACATCAGGGATCCCTGGTGTCCATAGGGCAGTGACTCTGATTCACACAGTGGGATGTCTCCAAGCAGCAACAATCTGTGTCAATTTGTACCTTTGTAAACTATCATTACCACTATCTTCCCGTTAATCATCTATTTGCTAGAGCGGACACCAGTAATATCTCCATATGTCCTGTCTCATGCTAGTAGAACACAAAGGCAACCACTTGCTCCAGGAACATAAAGAGCCTCAAACAATTATACTAGGTCACGGGAATGACCTAATATAAATGTTACTGGTATTTGGCATATCAAATACTATCCGAGCAGCTTGCCAGGCTTGCAGTGCGGGTGGCATACTGTTGTAGTCACCTCTAAATAAAGCATTTATTGATGAACCGCGTGGCTGCTAGCAGGCCATGGGAGCTGGGCTGTGATAGTCTGGTCTGCTGGGTGGAGTTGTGATGAGAGGGAAGTCGGATGTGGAAAATGGAGGCCCCATGGAGTAGGGGAGGGTAGTCTGGCTTGTTGTGAGAGCTCTGCTGGTGTGGAAGGCCACCTTTGTAAAGCGTTGAATAAAATGATTAACTAAATAATAATATTTTTCAATCATAAGCATGGAATGTTTCTATCTCCTAATGCTTTCTTCTATTTCTTTTTATTATAACCTAGAGTCTCAGTGTATAAGGACATAGCCTTTGCTTATCTTGATTCCTAGTATCACTTGTATCACTTGTCTTCCTGTTGTTCATCGATTTGCTCACGCAGGCACCAGTAATGTTGCCACTCATTGGGAATGAGGTCCATTATTGTTATTGATTTTGGCATATCAAATACACCACAGTAGCTTGCCAGGCTCTTCCGTGGCTCTGGGTTCACCCAAGGGGGTCCAGTCTTTTTCTATGTCAGACCATCAGCCATCCAGGGCCCAAAGGGCAGAGCCCTGGGTGTAGACAAGCCTGTCTCCTATCTGCCACCTGCCCATGCAGCCGGGCATTGCGCCTACAGCTGCAACACCTCAAGGGACAGGTGGCAGGATGATTCCTAGTACTTCTTATTATTGTAAGTGGGATTGCTTCTATTACTTTATCTTCTTACTCTCTATATGTGATATCTTGACTTTTCTTTGCACATATGGCATGTGAAAATGAGTGGCAGTTTCAATTATTTCTTATATGGATCCTCATTGCCTGTCCAATTACTGTGGCTAGTATTTGCAATAATATGCAAAATAATCAGGAACTAGAGTGGATTTACTTTTCTTTTGCCTAATCTTAGAGGTGAAAGTCATATTTCTTTGTTCATTGATTACAATAAAAAGCTGTGGATTGTTTGGAAGAGTAATATACAATGTTGATGTATGCTTTTCCTATCTTGCTTGTGCTTACTATTTTCAATATAAGTTGATATGCATTGGTCTAATGATTTTTACAGCTTACAATATAATCACGATTTTTTATTTTCCCTTCTATTAATGTGATATATAACAATCATTTTGCATATACTGAACTAATATCTAATCCCAAGAGAAAAAAAGTTCCACTTTTATTCATGATCAGTGCTACTTGTATGTTTTGAAGTCTGTTTGTTAAGATTCTGATGAGTGCCTTTGTTTATTTTCACATATATGTTCATCAAAAATATTGATATTAAGAATTCATATGTATGATACCTTGGTGACAGGGGTTATTCTATCCGATGGAAACTTTTTGGAAGCTTTTCCTTTCCTTATATTTTATCCAGAAAATGTGTTGTTATATTTGGAGAGATTGGGGCAAATCTGGTTTATTCTTAGTCTCTCAGTGTTGACAAGTCAGTTCACTACTTAGCCCAAATGCTGCAGTCCTCAGACTTGGTTGTATGTAAAGATAAACAGGACACTCAGCACTGCTTGGGGACAACTGCATTTGTGATGCTTATGGACCAATGCAGTACCAGGGACCAAAACTAAAGGCTTCCTAATAATGTGAGTATGCTCCCCACCCTGAGCCATTCCCCTGCCTGCTTTTGTTCAATGTTTGAAAATATTTGACAAATTATGTTCATATTTTAATATTTAATAGAATACACTTGTGCAGTTACCTGGAATTGGACTACTGTTTAACAATATTTTTTGTCAACTTATTTCTAATTTGTCTTTCTATTTCTTCATGTGGTTTAATAATTAAAAAAAAAGTCTATCTTCTGTTATTTATTTTTTTTTTGCCTCACACCTGGCGATGCTTAGGGTTTTCTTCTGGCTCTGCCCTCAGGAATTACTCCTGGCAGTGCTCTGGGGACCATATGGGATGCTAGGGATCGAACCCGGGCTGGCATGAGCCGGCCACATGCAAGGCAAATGTCCTACCAGCTGGACTATCGCTCCAGCTCCCATGTTAATTTTTTTTAGGTTTAAAAAGTTTTTCCTACTAGATTCTTTATATCTTTGACATTTTCTATCTTATCTGTTGAAAAATTACTCCACTTATTAATTTATGATTCCATTGAATAGATTTTGTCATCTTTCTTATTTAGTGAATCTACATTCAGGTTTGTCTTTTTTTAAATTATTTATTTGAAAAACTACCTTCTGATTTATTTCTTCATTTTGTACTCTTTTTAATAATTTTATTATTATTTGTAAAGAGTACAAATAAGCTCTATTTGTACTCTTTTAATAATTTTCTTTTTAAATTATTTCCCTAGTTATACTACTTTTGCTTGTATATTTTTTCTTTTCTATACTTCATTGAGCATAAAGTTAAATTCCTCATTTGAGTTTTATTTTATTTTTTTCTAATATAAGCTTGCATCACTATGAATGTTCTTACTGGTAGTGCTCTTAGTGTGTTCCATATGTTTTGCACCTTATATTTCATTATCATGTCTTTCCTGTGTCTTGGAATTTCATGTTTCCTTTTCTTATCCCTGTTGACTCAACAGTTATTGAAGACCATATCTTAGATTTGATTTTAATTTTTTTTAATGTTTAAATAATTTTTAAATTTTTGTTTTGGATGACAGTTTTATTGTATTATGTTTCAAACAAATCTAAAATTATTCCAACTTCATGACTTTATTGATCACTGTCACTGTATCACTGTCTTCCCGTTCATCATCGATTTGCTGGAGCGGTCCCCAGTAACATCTTCATCTGTCCTGTGTCATGCTAGTAGAGACCAAGGGCATCTGCTTGCTCCAGGAACCTAAAGAGCCTCAATCCATTCCGGAATGAGGTCTATAATTGTTACTGGTATTTGGCATATCAAATACAACACGGGTAGCTTGCCAGGCTCTGCCGTGCAGGTATCATACTCTTGTAGTCATCTCTAAGTCCAGGATTTATTGATGAACCATGCTGCCGCAGCGGCTGCTCAAACTGGGCTGTGATAGGCTGGTCTGCTGGGTGGAGTTCTGACGAGAGGGAAGTCTGGATCGCGAAAATGGAGGCCGTCATGTAGTGGGGGATCGTCTGGCTTGTTGCAAGGCTCTGCTGGGGTGGCAGACCAGGGCTAGAACCCGCCATCCTCCTGGGCGCCTCGTGAGCGGCTGGGCACAGGGAGAGCAAGTAGCAGCTCTGCCCCATGTCTGTGAGTCTCTCGACTTTATTGATACTTGTTTCATATGCCAACAAATTCTCTGTATTTGATAATGTTACATGTACAATATAAAGACCATATATTCATGTTTTTAAGTGTGGGGAATCCTAAGATATCTTTTAAACCCAGTTCTTTCCAAGTTTTAAGATTTGATTTTCGCCTTGTTTAGGTCATTGGTGAGGCGATGTTATTAAAGTTCTTTACTATTACAATATCTTTTATACAGCTTGAACCTACTTTTTATCTGATTCTACCTCAGTTGGTGAGGGCTATAATTTGTCACAATGCTGTTTTACTCACTATTATGAATCTTATTAGAGCTCAAGTTGGTTTCCATAGACAGAAAAATATTGGATTTTTTTTTGTATACTACATTTGATCAATCTGCTTACCTTTTGTTTAATTAGTGAATTCAAAAAATTGTATTTATCTAAAGCATTGATATAAAAATGTTTCATTGCAATGTTCCTATATGAATTCTGGATATTATTCAGTCAGTCTCTTTCCTTTTTCTTTTTGTTTTTTTTTGTGTGTGTGTTTGTATGTGTGTGTTTGTGTGTGTATGAAGTCACACCAGGCAATGCTAAGAGCTTACAGAGGGGAACTGTACACCAGTGGTTGGTACTGAAGGCAAGCACCTAACTGCTGTACAATTCCTAAAGCTCTACAGTTAGTTTCAGTGCTTTTCTCCCATTCATTCCTTTTACATATATATATTTTTTTGCTTAAAAAGTGACTTTATGACCCATTTTATTTTTTGGAGTGATTGGCTTCTTGTATTTTTTCTTTCATCATTTCTTTATCTAAGAATTTTTCTTTTGATATTACCATAAGTTTAACATTATGTCTTCTAAATTTATAAACAATTTTAAATTTAAGTCAAGTGAATCTCTTGATCTCATTTCTGAGTCCCCTGCACTGCTTTTTCCACATTTTATTTTCTTTGTTAGAAGTATTTTCCTGCTTCCAAGGAAGGTTCATGTTAAGATTGTTTTTAGTTCTGTGAGCAGGGATCACTCCTGGCAAGGCACAGAAGATAATATGTCATCCTGGGGAGCAAATCGCATATGACTATGGGTTGGCAAGATCTTACCTCTTGTACTTATCTTCAGATCTTAAATAGGTTTCTTTTCGAAAATGCTTTCAATCTCTTTTTTTCAATTTAAGAATTATCACCCAAATAGTGTATTCATAGTTGAATGTTTTCCAACAGAAATATTGGATAAATCACACATATAATTGAATACCATAGGATTTCTGCAGATACCTAATATAAAATTTGGATACCAGCAATGAAAGAGATATGATGTACTTTATTTCAGTGATCATTACATCTGTTGCTTTGAAGTCTTATTCAGGGGGCTACCTGAATAAGTAGTTACATCCCCTGAATAGGGGACTACCTAGTTCTATTACACTAGAGTCATTTTGACACTTTTGTATTAGTTCATCAGTCCTAATTGAGTTCCTCCATCTTCTCATCATGTCTCATGATTTGCATCTATCATAGCTAGGAGTTATATTGATGTGAGCCTAACTAGTACATGAGGATTTTCAATTCCAATGTCGAAAAAAATGTGGCTCTGAGATTTTGTGGGTTTGGCTGACTGTGGGATTTTCTATCACTATCACTATCTTCCCGTTCATCATCTATTTGCTAGAGCGGGCACCAGTGATATCTCCATATGTCATGTCTCATACTAGTAGAACCCAAATGCATCTGCTTGCTTCAGGAACATAAAGAGCCTCAAACCATTATATTAGGTCATGGGAATGACCTACTATAAATGTTACTGGTATTTGGCATATCAAATACGACAAGAGCAGCTTGCCAGGCTTTCCGTCGCGGGTGGCATACTCTTGTAGTCACCTCTATATAAAGCATTTATTGATGAACTGCCGCTAGTGGCCATGTGAGCCAGGCTGTGATAGTCTGGTCTGCTGGGTCGAGTTGTAGCGAGAGGAAGTCCGGATATGGAAAATGGAGTCCCCCATCGAGTCGGGGGTTGTCAGGCTTGTTGTGAGGCTCTGCTGGGGTGGCAGTCCAGGGCTAGAACCCACCATCCCTTCTGGGATCCTCATGAATGGCTGGGCACAGGGAGAGCAAGTAGCTGCTCTGCCCCCATGTCTAAAGTCTCTGGTTCAGCATACCTTGGCCGGATTGAAAAAAAAACATATGGTGGCAAATTTCCTGCAATAGTGATAACACAAAATTGAATTGACATGGACTGCAAGTTGGGTTCCATTGTGACTAAATGTAAACTATGTGAGGTTTTGGTATGATACTCAAGGAACCCTTGAGATGTGGCTGATAATTTGGCGATCACATTTTCCTGGCACTGAATGTGCTACCACACAGAACTAGTGGTGACAAAGGAATATGCAGCTAACAGTGCTTTGGCATCTGTGGTTGCTCAAGATCAAGTAGATTCAAGTCGCATCAAGGGATGATAGGCCATGTCAGACCATTAGATGGAACCTAAGTTTCAAGTTTATGATTCTAAACAGTTCTTGGACACCACGATCGGCTATGCCTGTGTGGCAATCAGAACCTTGCACTTATATGTGACCAGTGAATTGTGTTTGCATAATTATAGCATGGCTGGGAATTGAGCAAAAGTTGAAAAATTTAGGTGCCTGGTTTACCTTTACCCCAAGTTTAATCACAGCTGGATTAAAACCAAGGTTTTTCCATAATGTTCACAGGTAGCAGAAGTTATATGCCAATTTTGGAGTACAGAGCTAATGACATACAGAAAAAA